>PVJC01019166.1:0-30559 GCA_004026665.1 Murina feae
TTTCCCACTCACGGGTCCTGGGTCCTGCGCTGTCCCGCCCTGCAGCCGCTCTGTGCACTCGGGAGGTCCCTCAGCCCGGCCTGTGCCCTCTCGCAGTCTGGGACCCCTTGGGGGATGTCCACCTGCTGGCATGCCTGACCAGCCTGGGTGAGGGGCTTTCAGGCTGCCCACAGCTCCCATTGACCCAATGTCCCAGCAAGGCTGGCTGGACGCAGGTTTCTGGAGTTTGGTTATCTCCTATAATTGATGCTGTTCCTTTAAGGCCTGGGGTTGTTTATCTTCTATAATTGATACACTGTTCCTTTAAGGCGGCCTTCTAACTACTAAGGAAGCCTCCTCTCTGCTTCACCTCGCAGCGTCTATAATGACACAATGTTACTTATACTGGTGAGGCCCCTGCTGCTCTTTCCTTCAGTTCCGGAGGATTCTATGATTGTTATATTGTTTCAAAGGTGTGTTTCGCTAGAGGCAGTTTAATCGGAGCTGAGCTGAGTGGGCGCAGCTTCACTTTCGCTCCTGCCGCAATGGAAACTGCCGTTTACTCAGGTCTGTGAGTGGCGGCCGCCATGTTGGCTGGGCTAATTTGCATACAGCCGCTCTGATTGGCTGGTGGGCGTGGCTTACCCCGTCTCGGGGAAATGGTTAATTTTACTATTTTGCTTTTATAGAGTAGATATGTTTGTAAACATATGAATTTAAGTGAAGAAAGGAATGACTTGAATCAAGGAATATGTATGTGGGAAAGTATCCAGCAGACTGTTCGCACACACTGATACTCATTTTATTAAGCTTCTCTCCCGTGTATAGTTTGTGTCCTGATATAGACTTATGTTTAAACCAAGTGTAGTTTCCAGAGCCTACCCACACTTGAGTTGTCATTTTCAGTTCAAAAGATGGATGTTAGGTGGATGGGTCCCACTTTGTTTCTAAGCTAAGGGCACTAGTTCTGTTTTGGTAGCAGTAGAGTCAGGAACTCTGCTAAGAGGAGGCATCATTAAGCTCATTGGGCTCACAGCAGGAGGTAGTCATGCACTAGGCTTAGGGAGCCAAACAAGGAATCCAGAGGCCATTTCCTCAGGATAAAACAGGTCTATGCCAGAGACCTGGGTTTAGAAACTAATGATGGAGACCACCTTGTGAGAGGAGACCAAAACCTAGCTCCTAACAAACTTCATGAAAAGACCAGTTTGCTTCGAAAGACAGGAGAGGGTGGACAGCAGGGGTGCTGAAAAACATCAACATTTCCAAACAAGAGGAGAGAGACCCCAGATGGAAGCTGGTGCCAGCCACAAAGCCTCACTCTAAGTCAAGCCGTGTTTGATATTAAATTCAGTCTTTGCTTTGGGAAGGAACCTTTCCTAAATTTGATGTTTGGTCAGGAAGCAAGTCTGCTAGTGTTGGGTGAGTGGAAACACATGGCTGTAGAAAGAAGTTTGAAATAGACCAGGAACAGAATTGGAAGCACTCCTGACCCAGCCAGAGCTGACACACATCTTGCCATGTTCATTAGTTTTCATCTTTCTTCCTCTAGATAAGATCTAATAAGGGATTTGAGTTTTCCATCTTCTTTTCCCTTTACTAGACTGCTGATGGAGCTATTAATGAATGTGAAATAGCCACAGGGCAGGCAGCCTTAGAAAAGAATAGATGAAACAGATGGCAAGACTAATCCACAAAGTGGATAAGGCCATTAAGAACCCACTCATCATCACTATTAAACATTCACGAGATGGTTTTTCTGCACATTAACTTGACAGTATAGTATGAGGCATAGCCTTTCTGGGGCTCAATATCAATAACTGTAGAATGTGGAGCTTGAACTGGTTCAGAGGCTATTAAAACTGCTCTGATGGTCCTCAGGTCACCTCAAGAAACAAGAAGTCTCAGGCCATTACTGGAACCAAAGCCCTGCTACAGTTCAGTGTTTTATGGACTGACACAGCAGACAGGTTTCTTCTGGGGGTAAAAAAAAAAAGTCCTGTGAAAGTTTATGAATTACTGGGCAAGGCAGGTCCTAGGGACATCCCTGGCCCTAGCAATCTGGGCCTCTGCCTTGAGCAAGGATCACATGTCTTGCCTCAGCTTTTCTATGCAAGTAGTGATGATAAGGTTAAGGGGAGAGAAAATAATTGTAGCCCATTGTTCATCACAAAAAATATAAATCAACTGCCCAGCTTCCCATTTCCCTCACAGACAGAACATAAATAATAAATGAACATTTAGAAAAGTAATATGTCTTTTAAGTTATACAATAATAGACCATGTTTATATTTCTCACTGATAACCTCATTGTCAGTGCTGTCATTTAGAATGAGCAAAAGTGGTCGTGAGCGGTCCACCCAGAAAGAGGGCAGTGGCTATTTTAGGAAGTTAGCAGAAGCTTGGACTTTGGGGATAATGTTTAAGACCATTGAGGATATTCACACCCTGCTCCATCTCTACTTCTCACCCCTACTTTACAACATCCCCTCATTTTGACATCAGGGGAGTTGGTTGCTTTGAACATAAGTGGGGGAAAGATTTTCACTTAACTCTGGCACATGCTTGCATTTAAACACAAATAAGTTTGTGTTTAAAACATGTGCCTCTTTATTCCATTTATTCATTTTATATATGTTTATCTAGCACCTACAATATGTCAGGCTTGCTCTCTCTCTCTCTCCAAATATATATGTGAATGACATGAATGACTAAGACACATTACTTTTATGTCTTCAAGTGCCCAATAGCAAAATGTTCTGGATTCTAAAAGTAACATAAACCCTTTTGCCGTGTAGAGATAATACACTAGCACTGGTACATCCTTCCAGACTGCTGTATCTACCTATTAAGATATCTATGGGAACATATTATTCAAATGCTACTCATTTACAATCTGATGTTTTCATGTAAGGGAAAATGCTAGATACTACCAAAATGTATCTGAGTCCAATGGCGTCAATTGTGTCAGTGACAGCAAAGTCAAAAACAGCAGCCAAAAGTCGATGCCCAACTTGAGATCCAAGTCAAACTGAGTTGAGAAGATGGAGTGATGGTAGCAGAGGGCAGAAGCTCTGTCGAGGGGAAGATCACGTGGCAACGCTCCACTGCGGCTCAGGCTTATGGGAGCCTGGGCTGGCCCACCTCCACATCCACATACACACTTGTCCTGTTTTTATTTATGTATTTATGTATTTAGAATATACACACAATAGTCTAAGAATAACAATACAAATACCACTGTGCACATTGTAATTTAAACATTAAAGATGGGTTTAAGAATGTTTACAGTTCTTTTTGTCCTTGGGATATATTCCCCTGTGGACGGACGTGGAGTCAAACTGCTGTGTTTTCACATTTCACGGAATGATCTCTCTCTGTGCGATCTTGCTCCCAACTGAGTACAGAGTTAGGCTCACTTATCTCATTCTGCTTCTGTCATTAGCTGCCCTGCTTTTGTATTGCACCTTGACATACAGAGCATACTCATCTTTGGAGCAATCTCTGGATTCACTCCATGAAGTCAGAAATTGCAAACTAGCAACCCATAGGCTAGATCTGGCTCAGAGGTAGTTTCATTGGCTTGTAAGATTTAAAAAAAAAAAAAAAAAAAAAAAAAAAAAAAAACACAGAAGGAACTCTATTTATAAAAAAAAAACAAAAACAAACAAACCAACAAAACTCCAGCATGGATGACCATTCCCAAACAGGTCAATAGCACAGGGGCTGCAACCCTGCAATCCACATGGCAACAGCTGCCTGAAGCGTTAGGGCAGGGTTCCCGCTTGCTACACAACTGAGTTACTTGGGGAGCTTTGGAAATTCCGAGGCCCAGGGTAGACCTCCAGGTTAGATATTAAACCACAATGTCTGGGCGTGGGATCCAGGTGTCAGTAATTTGTAAGATGCTCAGGTACTTCCAACATCCAGCAAAATCTGAGAACCACTGCCCAGCAAACAACATCCAGCAAAATCCGAGAACCACTGCCCAGCAAACAACATCCAGCAAAATCTGAGAACCACTGCCTGGCGACCCTTATTCTCTCTGTGTAACAGATCTTTCTTTTCCTTCCAAATATCCACATGGCTTCATGGTTCACATCCTATAGGTAATTCACCCCATGTCACTGTCCAGGGTTACTGCAAAATCTCCTCCCCTACTGTCTCATATACTAGTACCTTTACCCTGCTTCACTTAATTCCTCAGCACTACTCATCATTTAACTTATGTATTTACTTACTTGTTAGTTATCTGTCTCTTACTGCTAAAATATGAAACCTCAATGGGGCAGGGATGTTTGTCTAATCACTGCTGTATTTTCAGCATTTAGAACAGGGCTTGGTATACAGCTGGTGTCATTTGTTGCATAAGTGGAACGATGCTGAAAGGCAGTTGCTTTCTTTAAATGGGGCATGTGTTGTTGTGCTTGTCAAAGCCTTTACTCCTCTAAGTTATCTGCCCGACTCCCTTATGAATCTGCGACTCTAGACTTAGGCATTAGCCTTAAATAGAAATAAAAGTCATGAGAAATATCAGCTAAGCTCACTATTGGTTTAAGATAATATTGCTAATGTGTTAAGGAAAAAACACATGGGTAAAGAAGGAAGAACACCCAAGGTCCTGATGTATATTTCCTTGGCATTTCTTGTTTCTGAGTTATAAAGATGAACCACTACGTTATCACCCTTTCTGATCTTCAGCTCAGATTGGTACTCGACATACAAGCAATGTGCTGTAATCTACTTAATAAGTTTTTCTTTCTCAGCAAGAGTCTGAACAAGTTGTTCTACAGCAGAGCACTGATCAAAAGTGGCAAACATCATTATCCTTGGCAGATTACCAGGAGTTGTACAATTAACAGCAACACGAATAAAACTACTTTATGGACTTTAAAGTATATGTAGCTCGATGAAGGGAAAACATATTCATCTTGCCACAAATGAGCCTTCTGGTAGAACTCTTCACATGGAATACATTTCTAAGGTTACTGCTAAGGAAAGAAAAGCAAATGGAAACAAGAAATAAAGTAAACTATCACCTTGCAAGCTCTCCTTCTATGAATTCATTATCAAGCAGTGTTTACTTAGTACCCCAGGCACTGGGTGCTCAGGGTGCAAGTAAAGAAAGAATATTTGTCTTTCAGCACTTACATAATACAGGAAATGAGCCCATGTGTCAAGTTAGACTAAGAGGACTATGTGAGTAAAAACTGGGTTAAATTATGAAAAATAAACTAATTAACCAATAACTAACTCACAAGGGTCTTTGTATAAAATATTTTAACTTTTGACATTCTGATCCTGTTCTGAATTTATGTAGAAAGAAATATGAAAAAAATATTTACATTTGCATGGCTCTATCTGACAGTATCGGGAAATGAGGAATATATCTTCTGTGTCTGAGATCATATAACCTAAATGTCTGTTTTTATGTATGCAATATATTACTTTGCCTCAGGGTAAATGAACACGTACTTGTATGTGGTAGTTACCTATTTGCTGTGAGCTATATCCGTTGGCCTCTCTTTCTCAGCTTTGTGCAGGAGGCTGGTCCCTGCAAACTACATTTCCCAGCTTCCATCCCCAGTGAGCTTCCAGGGAAATGAAAAGGAGGCCTGGCAGGAAATGAGAAGCTGGACCGAAGGCAGTATCTAGGATGCTTCTTTCCTCCTCTCTTTGCTTTGGGTGGCTTTGTCTACAGTGGCTTACCTTTCCTCCAGGCTCCTCATATGCAGGGCAGCTCCCTGTCATAGTCTAACTCCAAGGAGGCAGGCTAGACCCTTTCCCCTTGTTCCTTCAGCCTATGGGTAGCGGTGACTTCTACTATTGTTAATATTTTGCTTGATCACATAAGACTTGTGTAATTGGTTCCTTGGTTTAAAACCCTTCTGCTGACGTATGGAATTTTCTGACTGTTTTCCTCTGTGACTCTGACAAATACATACCAAGTTTATGTGCATATATTATAAAGTTATCCTGGTTCTACTAAAATTGGTGCACGATGGGGATGAAGAACTACCCACTTTTTCTACCTCTTTGTGAGGAAGTAGAGAAATGCTAAACTAGATGGTATGACTCAAGATGACATGGAGAAATGGATGTCAAAAACTGCCCACAAGCTGTCTTGGAAGAACATAAGTTCAGAGATATATTTAAAAATTAGTTCTCTATGCTTATAAGTTAAAAACAAACAAACAAATAAAAAAGCATTCTAAACCTCTCTGTTCTTAAATTGTTTTCACTATTTGATTGGCCCTTAACTTCTATTTATTGTACCTCTGAAATGTTTCTTGAACCTGACCCTTTCTTTATTTCCTCTGACACTCCATTAGTTCAGGTAGACTTACTTTTCCTTATCTTCCCAAAGTGATTTATTCAGTCCATCCTGCACAAGATTGCCAGTGAGTGCTTTCCAAAAGTTAACCCTGCTCACATAAATGCCTTATTTAAAACTTCCTAATGAAGCCCATTTTCTACACAATAAATTTTAAATCCCTTTGTATGTCATGTATGGTCATTCAAGATTTGGCCGCTGCCCATCTCTTATCCTTAATTCTCTCTTCACATGTCTCTATTTCTTCTCTCCTCAGCCACGCAATGTCTGCCTTTGCATCTATGGGACATCTTCCCCTTCTTCTTGGCTGTGAGAAAACCTTGCTCATCCTTCAACACTCATTTTGCCTGTCGGCATTTCTAGGAAGTTTTCCCGGCCTCCACAAGCAGGATAAAAACTCTCTGGCTTGGGGTTTTAACTATTGCCTTTACTCGCATTGCTGCTATTTCTTCATATGTTCCTCACTAACATGACTCCAGTCTCTATTTCACATACCAGTGCATTCCCAGGACTGAGCCCCATGGCTGCTACTCAGTAAGGCATTGGCATATTTTTGCTGACTTAGCAACATCTGCTCTGACACATGTCTCCAGAACTCAGAGGAGGGAGGAAGGTTCTCCAGAACTCAGCTACGGGCTCAGCTCTCGCCCATGTTTGTCTCTCTGGAGCACACTGGAGCGCCCATTGTGAGCCCTTCTCGGCCATCCTTAGCCACCTATTATTTCCCTGTCTATTCTACCTCTAGAAGTTTAAAAGATAAGGAAATACCTGCTGTAGTGTAGAAAGTCAAAAGCAATAAGATAGCCCTCTGTGTGTTGCTCTGTAACTTACCATTTGTGTATTCTCTGTCATTTTGCAGCTGAATGCTGTAGGCATATGGATAAAAGCATGAAACAATTGTAGATAAAACGAATGATCTTTCCCACTATATTTTTCTATATACCCGGAGTGGAAGCCACACCAGATAACAGATTGTTCTCAAAAGAGCCACAAACTTTTAAACCTCCAGTCTTCACCTCCATGTTATTTCCATGTTGTTGCCTCAGCCTGGAATGTTCTTCCCTTATTCTCTACCCACTTATAACTTATCAGTCAGAACTGAAATCAAATGCCATCACTTCTGTGAGTGTCTTTCTAACCTGTCAAACAGAAGGAACAGTTTTTTTCCTTTCCCCACAACTTGCTGTCACTAACTGGCATTTACTGTTGTCTGCCTTGTATGTTAATATTAGTGTGTTTTGGAGTTTTTTTTTGAAATGTCTGTCTTTTCTCTTTGTGATTTTCTTAAGAGCAGGACACATATCTCCTAATCATCTTTTCTCACACTTGGCACACTAGTTGGTATGTAGAATATAGCTAACAAGTAGAATTAAATTAAATTGAAATAAGTGAATCAATCAAATAATTCACATATGGATTATTTTAAATATTCCACAGTGAATATTTTAAATTGTGTGAAGATATTGAGAAGTTGGATGAGTTCTCAGCAATTTTTGTGAGGTGTCAAAACTTGAGCATGGTGAAGTGTCTATTCAGGTCCTTTGCCCATTTTCTTTTTTTAAATATGGAGTCTCCTCAAAAAATTAAACATGGAACTGTCTTTTGACCCAGTGATTCCACTTCTGGGTAATATATACAAAGAAACCTGAAACACTAATTAGAAAGAATATATGCACCCCTATGCTCATTGCAGTATTCTGCTTCTACAGGTTGTCAGGTAAGATTAAATCCTCTGATATTTTGTGTTCAGCAAGCAATCATTCCTAAATGCTTGCTTTGCACTGTTGCCTTGTCAGGGTATTTTTGTGTTCTGTGTAAACAATCAGAGAGATCAGACATAACATTTATGAGTCTATTACTCCAGTCATCATCTGATTTAGACAAAGTAATGAAGAAATCACTTTGGTGATATCCAATCTTCTCATTAAGCATCACCTCCCACACCTGAGGTCCCCTTTAAAGACTTGTGTGGCAAACTTTCCTGCTATCATAGATGATCTGATGAAAAGACTAGAAACACTGACCCCATCCCTCTGGCCGAGAGCAATGAGGCTCAAAGTCCTTAAAGAAAGAAAGAAATGTATTAGAGTAAGATTTCAGCCAGTAGAAATGAGGTGGGTGGGTAGCTATTACAAGAGCCACATAGTCCATGGCAGCTCTGACAGTGAGTGAGACAGTTCAGCTGCGGGGAATGGACTGACCAAAATGCAAATTTGGAAAGCCATTATGACTCACAAACCACAGTCTATGTGACACCAAAAACATTTGCTTTGTCATTAGATTTATTGTTAGCAAACTTCAGGACACTTGATCTTTTGATGCATATGTAGCCAAAGCTTGGGGGTGGGAAAGCATTTCCACGAAAATGTATTCATAATATAAGTAGACGCTGCCTAAAATATATTTGGAGGAAACAGAAAAATTAGCAAGTGATTATTCACACTCCAATGGGGAACAATAAAACAATAAAAGCTACTATTCCTACACAACTGTGACATCAAATTCAGCATCTCCAAATGTGAGACAAACATTTATTCATCATTGTCTTCTAAGCACATAGTTGAATGGTCTAGATAAGATTTAGATTTTACCATAAGTACTTGTTTTATATAACAGGGGAAGTAAACATTTTCTAAATTCAAAAAATGTTTCTGCAACTTTCTTTAGATATTTTTATAGGACAATATTAAAATATTCAACTAATGACTGGAATTCATGGACGCCATTGGTAATTTTTAAAAGACCCTCAATGAGGTATAATCTCATGTGGGGAGTAAGCATTCATCCAATATTGTGCTTAGACAACAGTTCAAAAGGAGTTTAGAAATGGTTAAAGTTGTAAAAATGTGCTTCCCAAGTTATTGGGATGGCTCAAGTACTCAATCTTAGTCTTAACCCATCAATTCTTTTTTTCTATGGGAAAAAAGGTTTTCTGATTGTTTGCTATCATCTGAATTTTGTGCCAGGTGTCTAACTGATTTATTGCTGAAAGGATTGACTAGTGTTAGTGGAAGAAACATAAATGGGCATGAAATTGTTACTCAGCAAACCTCAACAAGGCTAAAAGAGGCACACTTTTAATTCCATCCAACAGGTGCATGGGAGCAATGTGTAAGAGAGGTGTGGGGGTGGGGAGGGGAGAGACCAAGCAAACAGACTACAAATAAATAAGGTGAGAAAGAATTTAGAGTTAGAGAGGCTTCCAGGTGGCTTGGATGCTGAAATATGTCTCTTTGAATACCTGAAGACAAGGCGGTCTGTATATATACTTCCTACTATGGCTGTAGCAGGCAATTCACAGACTTTTCATAGCAGATATGAACAAACATGTATGCAATGAAGCAGCATTTTGTGGGTTCATGATATAGCTGGTAGAAGTATGGCAATACATGCGCAATTGATCAACCCTCTATAAAAAATGAAGGCAATGTGAACTCAATAGTGAACAGCGGGAAGGCCAGGGAGGGTTTTGGGGTGGGAGTAAGAGATCAACAGAAGGACTTGTATGAATGCATATAAGCATAATCAAAGGACACAAGACACTGGGGAATAGGAGAGGCCAGGGGAAGGTCAAGAGGGGGAAAAAGGAGACATATGTACTATTCTTTGTAATGCTTTAAGCAATAAAACAAAATTTAAAACAAACAAACAAACAAAAACAAACAAAACAAAAAATATTGAACTGCAAACGAAATTAAGACAAATAGAGTGAGACTTTTAGATTTTAATTAGCAGGTCTCTGATATGAGAAAAATGCAGTATGACATGGAGTGTTGGAGATGGAAGCAGAGAAGTGCCCACGATTCAGGTCCATAAAAATATATACTTCTCTGGCCAGTTTGGCTCAGTGGATAGTGTTGGCCTGCAGACTGCAGTGTCTCAGGTTCAATTCCAGTCAAGGGCGCATGCCCAGGTTCTAGGCTCCATCCCCAGTGTGGGATGTGCAGGATGCAGCCAGTCAATGATTCCCTCTCATTATTGATGTTTCTACCTCTCTCTCCCTTCCTCTCTGAAATCAAAGCCCCAGTGCACACAAAATTCATGCACAGGAAGAAGGGTCCCTCAGCCCAGCCTGCACCCTCTCACCCTCTCATAATCTGGGACCACTAGCTCTAACTGCTTGCCTGCCTGCCTGCATGATGGCTTCTAACCACTCTGCCTGCTTCATCACCCCTAACCACTCACCTGCCTGCCTGATTGCCCCTAACTGCTCACCTGCCTGCCTGATCACCCCTAATTGTGCACCTGCCTGCCTGATTGCCCCTAACTGCTCACTTTCCTGCTTGATTGGCCCTAACCCCCTCTACCTCGGCTCCTGCCGCCACGGCTTTGTCCAGAAGGTCATTCAGCTGTCCGGTCTAATTAGCATACTATGCTTTTATATATATACTAGGGGCCCCAGTGCACAAAAATTTGTGCACTCAGGGGAGTCCCTCAGCCCGACCTGTGCCCTCTCGCAGTCTGTGAGCCCTCGAGGGATGTCCAACTGCTGGTGTTTCTGGCCAGCCTGGGTGAGGGGTTGAGGGTCGTTTTCAGGCTGCCCAAAGTCCCTTCATGGTTCAGGTCTCTACTGGGGTACCTGGCCAGCCTGGGTGAGGGGCTGAGGGCCGTTTGCAAACTTCCCACAGCTCCCATTGACCCAAAGTCCCAGCGAGGCTGGCTGGAATCAGGTTTCTGGGGTTTATTTATCTTCTATCATTGAAACTTTATTACCTTGAGTGGAGGTCTAAGCAGGTTATGAAGCTTCCTGTTTGCTTCAGCTCTGTGGATTCTATATTTCAAACATTGTTGCTGTGAGCAGAGGCCCAGCCAGCCTAGGCAGGCAGTGGCAACAGAAGCCTCCTGTTTGCTCTAGCTACATGGCTGCTGGCCTCCATCTTGGCTGGGCTAATTTGCATACAGCTGCTCTGACTGGCCTGGGGTGTGGCTTGGCTGGTAGGTGTGGCTTAGGTATCTCAGAGTGATGGTTAATTTACATATTACTCTTATTAGAGTAAAATAGAGGCCCAGTGCACAAAAATTTGTGCACTTGAGGGTGGGGGGGAGTCCCTCTGCCTGACCTGTGCCCTTTCACAGTCTGGGACCCCTTGAGGGATGTCCACCTGCTGGCTTAGGCCCACTCCCTGGGCTATCAGGCCTAAGATGGCAGTGAGACATCCCTCTGGCAGCCCAGGAACCCTTGCAGGATGTCCACTTGCCAGCTGGGAGCAGGCCTAAGCTGCAGTCAGATATCTGGATATCCTTAGCATTGCTGAGGAGACAGGAGAGGCTCCCACCACCACTGCTGTACTGGCAGCCATCAGCCTGGCTTGTGGCTGAGCAGAGCTCCCCCTGTGGGAGTGCCCTGACCACCAGGGGAAGCTCCTGCATTGAGCATCTGCCCCCTGGTGGTCAGTATGTGTCATAGTGACCAGTCATTCCCAGTGGTTCTGCTGTTAGGGTCAATTTGCGTATTACCCTTTTATTATATAGGATTATATAGGATAGAGGCCTGGTATATGGGTGGGGGCTGGCTGGTTTGCCCTGAAAGTTGTCCCGAATCAGTGGGGTTCCTAGCCAGCCTGGGTGAGGGGTTAAGGGCCATTTTCAGGCTGGCCACGTTCCCTTCAGGGTAGGGGTCTCCCTGGGGTGCCTGGGCAGCCTGGGTGAGGGGCTGATGGTTGTTTGCAGGCTGGCCACATTCCCTTCAAGGTGGGTGTCCCCCCTGGGGTGCCTGGCCAGCCTGGGTGAAGGGCTGATGGCTGTTTGCAGGCTGGCCACAGGTCCCATTGACCCAACATCCCAGCAAGACTGGCTGGAAGTAGGTATCTGAGGTTTATTTATCTTCTATAATTGAAACTTTGTTGCCTTGAGCGAAGGCCACAGCTGGTTGAGGCAGGCAGTTTTTCTCCATCGCTGGTGCAATGAAGCCTCCTGTTTGCTCTAGCTCCGTGGCTGCCAGCCGCCATCTTGGCTGGGTTAATTTTCATATAGTCACTCTGATTGGCTGGTGGGCATGGCTTGGCTGGTGGGCATGGCTTAGGTGTAACGGAGTGAGGGTTAATTTGCGTATTACTCTTTTATTAGATTATATATATATGTGTGTGTATATATGTATATACAAACACAGAGAGAGAGACACACACACACACACACACACATACATATATATACTGTGAATATGTGAGATGGTAGTAAGTAGCAATTGTCAGAAAGGGGGACTAAGCTGGAAACAGATACTACTACTAAGCTGTGCACATTTAAATTTAGGGACCATCCTGTTCATGGGGCCAGCCCCCTTCTGACAGGGTTTACTGACAGATGCCAGTTCTGAACTGCCACTGCTGCCCCCTTCTGATACAGAGAAGAAGGAGCAGATACAGGGATATGGAAACCCGCTGTGTGTGGGGAGAAAGCAGTGCAATATTCATGGAGAAAGCATATTCCTTTCCATAGCTTCCCTAAGGGGAATGAGACCCTGTGACTGAGGGCCCCTAGAAAACCACTCACACAAATGCTGGGAGACTCCTGTTTACCCAGCAGCCTGCAGGTTTACTTAGCTTCTTGACCTTGCTTACTGTCTGTTTCCACCAGAGCAGGAGAGAGATGATGTCGGGTGGATGGCTCATGTAGAAGTTCAACTCTCTCATGTTCTAGATGCTCCAGAGGCACAGGACATGGGATTCTCCAATGCTTGCAGGCTCTGGGGCAGGGAGGTTGCTGAGATGCATATGATCAGAGAAACATCACAGAGAATGGCCAAGAGGCACAGACAATAGAGGAATGAGGTACGGTACTGCCACTGGGGGGCTAAGCGAGCAGATGCGGACAAACATCTCATGGGACTACCAACACCCAGGGGCATTGCTAAGAAGTAAGGCAATTACAAGGCTGATTGGCATTGCCACCCTTCCTAGAAAAAGCCCATGATGGCAGATCAGAGTTACGGCCAATCTAGGTGACAGCTGCATTTGGCTGCAAGTGATACAAAGCCTTCTTTTCTGTGGCCTTGACAAAAGAAGATTTATTTTACTTATATAACCAGGTGTGCAGTGGGAAGTTGCTGCTGGCCTTGGTTTCAATGCTTTAAGATTCTCTCAGCCTTTCCCCTGTGGCTGCCAGGTAGCTCTGTGAACCCCAGGCATCCAGACTACATTTAAGGAAGGAAGAAGAGGATGACCAAGTCATTTCCCCTTTTGGGGAAACTAAATGTGTCCTCAGAAGCCCCATAGCAAATATCTATCTCATTAGCCAGGACTGGACCACTCTGGCACTCCAGCAGAAAGCAAAGCAGGAGAGGTTTTATTCTCCAACAATGATGGTGAAGGAGTAGCTTCCAATAGTATCTGACGCTGGTGCTCATGTTAAAGGAGGCCCTGCCTCCGGAACTCCTCATTTTGCATTCCTATCCCAAGGAGAGCACGCTGGGTGGAGGACAGTGGACAGAGGTGAAGGTGAGTCCTCACCTACTAAGCCCCAGAGGCATGCATTTTGGCCTGTGATGATGCAGAAACGGGGGAGAAGAAAAGAAAGGTCTTAATTTGCATATACATTTGATAAAGTATTAACGTGAGCAGGACAAAGGTTTAAGGTCCAAAATGAGACTCTTCTAGTAATTGAAAGAGACAAGGATTAAATAAATAAAAGGATCGTGTGAGAGGTTACCAAGGGAATCTTCTACCATCTACCAGCTGGAAAGGAGACTTTAACTAAATACAGTCAGTAACTGTTATTAGCTGAACAAAAGCATTTTATTCCCTAACAAAGGCAGACTCCTCACCAAATTAGTTACACTGAAGTTAGCTGTTTATTTATTAGAGGATCCCAGTGGGCAGATTCAGGCCTTTTAGGTTAAACCTCTTTTGCTTTATAAAGTTCTGAATTGAAGGAAACCCTTAAGAAGATATACCTCATTTACATACACACATCTAATTTTTGTGAGATATTCAAATGGGTTGTTATGAAATCAAGTAGATGCTCTACAAAGTTGTCTGAACAGTGTCTGGCTTTCTTTGGGAATAATATGTGACTTACACATGGTAGATTAATCATGATGGCCAATGTTTCTGTTTCCCCAAACTAATTTTGAAAGATTTATCCCCTTAACCCTCACCCAAGTCCAACATATTGTTGAATGGTATAGTATTCTATCATAGTTTCTAGCTGTGATCCTAAAACATTTTCATTTATCCTTCCTCCAAGAATTAGATACACTAAAGTCTTTTAGGTCTAAACTGAAACTCAATAAAAAGTCATTTTCCAACTTTCCAATCTGCTCCATTTAATTAAGGGAAGTCACTGGAGTGCTGTGTTTGTCACTGCAGCCCACAGAAACTTTAGACATGACTAATATTCTAAAGGAGACATAAGCTGATTTGATCTAGTAGAGTTGAGATTTCTGATATCTTGCTCCACAAACATTTATAGAGATTCATCTATGTGCAGTCACTGTGTTATGTGCTGAGAACACACAAAGGAAGAATGTATTTCCTGTCCTTGAGAAACTCAAAATTCAGCTGTGGACACTCAGTAGTAACATAAGCTAATACCCATATACATGGTGATAATTACCATGACAAAAATATTTATAAAGGGCTAGAGAAACATGATTGAGAAAATAACTATACCTATGTAAGATTTATAATTAACTCACAAATAAAAATTAATTAAATAAGTTAATCAAAGTCTCAAAGTCAAATAAACTCTTCCCTGTGTTTGAGAAAGTAGTATGTCCTTCTAGGCGTAAAAGCAAAAAAAAAAAAATCTCTCACCCAACTCAAGAAAAGATTCACAACTAAGTTCTGGCTGCCTCTGCAGAAACCTACAGGGAAATTTCTTATGCTGCCTCAGCCATAGCAGAAGGAAACAGCTGGACACGGAGGGGCAAATATCAGCAGCTCCAGTGTGAGCAAAAGTAATTGCCAAACGCGGTAGGTATGTTCCCCCTCCCAACAGCAGCATTTTTTCATGGTTATGTGTTAAGTCTTTAAATAATAAATAGGAACAGTTATCATTTATTGAGCACCCACATGTCATTTATGTAAGTCTGGCACTGTAAGTGAAATTTACACATGTTGTTTCTAAATTTTATAAGAATTCCACTATAAAGTAGACACTATCACCTCCATTTTATAGATGAGGAAATCATGAGAGAGAAAATTACCCACTAGTGGAGGTCTCAGGAGTTGAGTTCGTTATGTCTGACTTCAGTGCCTATGCATTTTCCACTCTGCCATGGAAAAGACTAGACTATAATTGATGCCTCAATTGGAGAGGAAGGGCAGGCATTCCTCTTGTGCCTCTTTCTAGTCATCCATTTGAAATGTGTACAAAATGACCCCTCTGCTCTCACAGAATTAATTTGGACCTCCTCGGCCAAGGGTAAAATCAGTGATGGAGTAAAAAACCATTTTAGATTAGCCAATATTCTTCTTTTCCCTGTTGTCAATTGATTTTATTCCCTCTCAAGTCTGATCTTGGTTTTGCTAGTAAATATTGTTTCTCTCTCCACCCTCGATAGCAAACACAGCTGGTTCTGGCTCTGTCAGAGATTTAAAGAACCTCTGCAAAGATTTAAGCTATATGAAAGCAGTCAGAATGAAAATGAGAAAGAATGCTTAAATAGAAGACAACATTTCAAAATACAGGTTTGGCTTTACATGCATTTTGTACAAGCCAATGAGAGTTGAGAAAAAAATATTTTATTGTGGTTCTTGCCATATTATCCTTCTGAACAGAAATAGCCCAAGTAAAGTCTGCATTTGATTCCTATAATTTCCATTATCTAACAGCAAAAAACGCATGTCTTCACAATCTTTACTTAGGCGCCAATTGACCTCAACAAGTTTCCTTTCTTTTTCTGAGTGTAGTTTCCTTAAGTGTAATATGAAAGGCTAGGCTAGAGGATTGAACTCTACTTCTAACACTCCATTTTTACATTTATAAAACATGGAACCACTATGTCTTAAGTACAATAATTCTATTTCTCTAAATTGTGCTTCTTATAGCTTTTATACATCCCTGGGGACTTAAAACTTTGTATTAATGGTGGGTGTCACAGACCATACATGATATCAATTTCAGGAAGGGTTGATTCAACTCAACAATTTGGGGGATAAAAAATATTAAAACATCTGTATTAAGGCACAATCAACATACAATAAACTGCACTTATTCAGGGGTATAATTTCTTAAGTTTTGGCAAATGTATGTACCTGTGTAACTGTCACCACAACAAGCTAATGAAAAAAAGTGTCCTTATGCCCCTTGTAATTCCTCTCTTCCCTTTCTACTCTTATCCATACTGAATCACTTTGTGTCATGATAGGTTGGTTTTCATTTCCTGGAATTTTATGTAAGTGAAATCATACAGTACATTCACTTATTTGTCAGTCTTCTTTTACTTGGCATTCTTATTTTGAGGTCTATCCATATTTCTACATGCATTAGTAGATCATTCCTTTTTTATTGCTGAGTAGCATTCCATTGTATGGATGTACCTCCACACATTTCCCTAGTTGTCTATTGACAAGTACTTAGCTTGTTTCTTCTGGAGCTTGGAATTTGTCTCACTTAGTTCCAAGGAAGTCAGCTACTTCACCAATCAAGTTGTTGATTTTCAAGGCTTTTTCAGCAATGGTAAAGCTATCATGGTTGTAATGGTAGAGCTATCATGGTTATAAAGCTAGAGGTGGTGGTAGTTGGGGACTGAGAGTAGCCCCAGGTTATAACACCATGGGCTTCTACCATTCTTACCTGAAATTTAGTAGCTTTTCATAAATAAACTAGTAGCCCATTGTAGGAAGATTCCTGCAAGAGTAGGGCTTCCTGAGCCAGAGCAAAGCAGAGAAGGGAGCAAAGCCTGCCTCGGCTCCCGTATCTGCCACCTCACCTCCCGTATCTGCCACCTCAACTCCCGTCTCTGCCACCTCGGCTCCCATCTCTGCCGCCTTGGCTCCCCCCAACCCCCGCTTCTCCCTCCCTTCTTCACCGTCTCCACTGCCTCAGCTCTGTTTCCTTATCCACCGCTTGGCTTCCTTCTGCAGCACTTGGCTTCCTTCTACACTGTCTTTAGTCTTTGCTCTCCTGTGCATGCAAATTAACTGCCATTTTTGATGGGATAATTTGCATACAGTCATTCTAATTGGCTGATGGGCGTGGCTTAGGTGTCTTGGAGTGATGGTTAATTTGCATATTACTCTTTTATTAGAGTAGATGCTTCTCAATTTGTTGTATGCCTGTAGCACTGAAATGGTCATTTTTATCATCCTTTTTCAGTTTTTATCATTGCTTTTGAAGAGTGGATTTGTCAAGCTAGTCACACTGTCATTCCAGAAATGCTCTGATTTTTATTTTGATATGTTTCTTCTCTGACAAGTTATTTGAAGAGCAGGATATTTTCTACTTTTCAAAAAAGTCCCATCTAATAAGGGAAATAGAACTTGCGCCCACCTAACTAAAATACAAGACAAAGACAAAGGCACTGCATAAATAAACAAGCACAGATTTATATATGCATTCATAAGAAGGAAATATCCTTCTTTCTGAAAAGAGTTAGGAAAAGTAGCATTAGAATGAGACTTAAAGGGTTGATAGAATTTCAGTAAATTTTGAAAAACACAGCATAGTAGTCGCATGAGTGTTATGTTGATCTGGAGTTTCTTTGACTTTTTTGTCTTTTAAATGTTTTAAAGTAGCACATAAATACACTCTCAATGTATAATATTTAAATAAATATTTAAAAATATAAAAAAGCATCATTATTTCTTTCCCCTCCCTCTTTCCCAACCCTATCCCATTCTTTTCCACACCAGTATTTCAAGGCTCTTTGCTATGGTTTGACATACATATATGTATAACAGTGGGCTTCTGAAAATTTGAATGGAGTGAGTTCATCCACAATTAGATCAAGGGGAAAAAAACTTCTGGAGCTAGGTCTGTCTATGTTGACATAGCTGAATATTTGTAAAGATCAAAGACTCAACTGGGACACCTGTCTAATATCACTTCAGTAGTAGACAGTTTACTATCTGAGCAAGTCAAAGCAAGCTATATTAGCTAAGGACTTCAGTTTATTAGTCCAGACAAGTGAGGCTATGCTATCCATGATCCCCAGGTTTAAGACAATAAAAGCCAGTTCTCACTCACGTGACGTCCAATGCTCCTCAGCTTTTCTGAAGTGGAGAAGTCCTTCCCTTTCAGCAGCACACACTGGGGACAAAGAAAAAGTTGAAGATGTTCAAGGCATTCTATGGTAAGGTCTAGAAGTGATGAACATCATTTCTGTCTATATTCCATTTGACAGAATTCAGTAGCAAACAGGTTTAAAGGGAATTAGCAAATTCATCTTCTTGTATGCCCAAGAAAAGTTTAAAATAAATTAGTGAACTCTCATTTCTCTTTCACCAGTTTCATCATTTATGAGGTGCATGGTCAACTAGATAATAGCTATAGCCTTCCAATTCTGCCCTTTTATGAGTATTACATTCAATGAGAAAAATCTGACTTCACTTTGACATTCAAGTGGAATGAGTTTATTTTTAACTTTAGTAATTGTGGTGTTTTTTATCTACTTGTCATTATGTTGTATGTCATATCAAGATAACAGACTGACTGAACCAGCATTTTTTTACAATATATTTTGTTGATTTTTTTACAGAGAGGAAGGGAGAAGGATAAAGAGTTAGAAACATCGATGAGAAAGAAACATCGAACAGCTGCCTCCAGCGCACCTCCTACTGGAGATGTCCCTGCAACCGACGTACATGCCCTTGACCAGAATTGAACTTTGGATTCCGCAGACCGATGCTCTATCCACTGAACCAAACTGGTTAGAGCTGAACCTGCATTTTTTTAAAAAAAAATTCCTCCCAAATTTCAAAAAGTAGTGGAAAAATATAAAATAAAAATTAAAATAATTAGTTCATTTTAGGTCCATGTGACATAACTGAAAAAGTCAAGATTTCTGAATCTGGAATCACAACTCTGCTATTGATGATAGGTGATGTTGAGCTAATCACCTATCATTTAACATCTCTGAACTTCCATTATTTTCATTTATTCAATGGAAGTAAGAATTTTGACCAACTCACTGGAATGTTAAGAGGATCAAATGAGAATAAATAAGAGCTGATTTGTAAACTATAAAAACCTCTACAATTTAAGAAGTAATCAATAAGAAATAATCCAAAAAAATGCAAGCAAGCAAGATATAGTAGAGGGCCAGAACTGTAGTAGCATGAGAAATAAATGCACAGAAGAAAACCAGGACTGGGTTTTGAGACCTCTGCAGCAATCCAGGAGGAAAAACAGGTAGATCTGAGAGTCTAGAAAAAAGAAGGGAAGCTGAAGAATAAAGTATTGGTGAGGGGGGAGGAGAAAAAATGAGAATAGGAAGAGATGGGGTATTGTGAGTAAAATGAATGACTTTAGTGTGCAATTAAAAAAATAATCTATTAATTTTGGTCAAAATTACAGAAAGGTTGCAAAGAGAGAACATAGAGTTTCTATATACCCAGTTTTCCCCATTGCTAACATCTTACATACCGTAGTATGTTTGCTGAAAGTATAACATGTAGAGCAGCATACTGAGCATGGTGTCTCAGAGAAATAACACTGTACTAGCATTAGCAAAAAGCTGCCATTGGTACATTACTATTAATTAAACACTAGACTTTATTTGAAATCCTAACCTTTTGATAGCTGTTAATTCTAAGCTAAACTGAACTGAGCAGAGCTTGGACTGATCCCTGTCTCCATGTGTCCCCATTTCTTTAATTAATTTCTGACTTACTGACTCAGTTTCAAACATACATTGTGACCTAGTGTCATCACAGGAGTCCTTCCTGGTTCTCAAAACAATACACATGTGTGTCCTGATGAACAGAGATTCTGGAATAACTCTTTAATGTTACCCTTCCTAGGGAAGTCCTTTGGAAGTATTAGCCAAATGGTTCAGTAACGAAAGTGCTATTATTTTATTTTTCTTAAACTCAGTCACAAATCACAAGGCAAAGAGCAAGTACTTTGAACAATACAAGTCATACTGCAGAAGGCCCTAGGGAGGGGAAGCATTTTAAATTTTCCACATTCTACATAATTAGTCGAGGCATCCTAAAAGAAAGCTTAGCATGGCGCCCTTCCCCAGGCCACCCTATGATAACCTGAAGATCTTGCAGTGGTCTGCAAAAACAGACTTAGAGGAAGAGCTTAGATGTGGGGTGTGTTGGATGTAACTCTTGGCATTTAGTGGGTCAGGAGTGAAAGCTGGAAAGCATCTCTATGGCTCAGAACAATCTCACACAATGAACATTTGTCCTGCTTAGCCATCAAGCAAACATTGATGAATACAGTCAAGAAAAAGCTATATCTTTGGGATATCAGATGCTAAAAATTCATTAACAGATTTCCTAATCAGCATCTCTTACTTGGGGCCAGCTCTTCAGCAGAATGCCAATTGTCATGTGTGTGTGCCTCCTTCTTCAGCATGGAGGAAGAAGGGAGGCACATTTCCGGGAAGTAAATCACAATAAATAACAAGACTAGCCATAAATACACATCACATTCCATGAATGGTTTCCTTTCTTTTGTGTGTGTCAGTGCTGTAGCAGAAATAAGTACACTGTGGTGCTTGCCAAGTTTCTTAATGTAGTAACAGTTGCAAGCCATTCTCTTAAATTAATAGAATTCTGAGAGCAAATATCACTCGATATCATGAAAATGCTTCTCATTATTTTACATATTTTCTCTTTGTATTTGTGAGTCTCAAAAGGGCCCTCCCTGTAAGCCTCAGCCAGGGCAGGAGTTCAGCACTTCAACACGTATACTTTTAAAAATGTTGGAAAATTCACAAATTAATTTGCCAGCTAAACTATATAATCAGATCCAGATTTATTATCCTGGAGTACAGCTAATGAGTCGCTTTTTTTTCTTTCCTTTTTTCAAAGAGGAAAGTATACTTGCCATAAGTCCAAGAAGAGTTTTGCCAATACACAGAGCTTGGTAAAGTAAAAATCTCAGTCTTCATTGGCTTACTTTGATGGTATGTGGGGTTTTAGAATTGAGCAAAATTGGTTGTTAAATGTCATTTGTAAATCTTTTCATTTCTTCTCCTACTATAGACTTTACAACTGCAAGCCTGCTTGCAACTTCCAGAAATCTAGCTATTTATTTTCTGGCCAGTATACCACTCAGAGAGTTACACTAGACTTGTTTCTTATAACAAACAAAAATTGGTTATCTCAGTCCCTTTTCTACTCAGACCTTCACTAACTTTCCTTGGCTCAGATATTTATTAGTTCTGAAGAGGAAAAATAGGGCTGGTATCCTTTCTATCTCCACAAATACATGCTAAGGGGTTAGAGGCCATTTAAAAGTTTATGGAATTTCAACAGAGAAATTCCTGCAGTGATAATAAAGATTAGGTTCTGTTAATCTTTGCACATTCTCAGCATGATTATATATGCAGTTAGTATATTGATAAGTATGCCAAATACAGAGTTATCTAAGTTTTAATTCAGGATATTAAGTACCACTGACACAAAACCATCTTTTGATTTAGCCTCCAGATATAGAACCAACCCCTACACCATTGACTTTTCACCAAAAGACAGATTTTATATCTACTTTTGACAAAGAAAAAGCACCTATCCCAAGGCTTGTTTTACTGAGATACTTCCCTGCAAACATTCTTGATTCAATTTGCCGTAACAGAAAGCAGTAATTAGTAACTTTCCATGATACACAAAGAAAATGCCATGTATCCACTGCCAAAGATAATGACCAAGTCACAAGAAGATAAAGCATCAGTTCTATTATTTTTAGTTTGCTCATAATTTTCTTTTTTAAAATATATGTTTACTGATTTTAAAGAGGAGGGGAGAGAGATAGAGAGATAGAAACATCAGTGATGAGACCAAATCACTGATTGGCTGCCTCCTGCATGCCCCACATTGGTATCAAGTCCACAACATAGGTATGTGCCCTGGCTGGGAATCAAACTGCGACCTCCTGGCTCATAGGTCTATGCTCAGCCACTGAGCCCTGATGACCAGGCTCATTTTCTTAGTAATTTGATTCCATACTGGAAATTGGGAATGTCTTGAAATCAAGGGCTCTCAGTGATAAAAGTAAACTCAGAAACCAACTGGAGCATTTCATTTGCTTCCTAAATATGGAAGTTGGGGACCCGTGAGGTAAAGTGAGTTGATCAGGACCATCCAAAGTGATAAAAGACTTCCACTTCTAAGAGAGATCTTCCAATTTTTTTCTGAGGAAATACACCACTATTTCAACAGGGAGCAGATATATGTTTATTGTCACTTAGGAGAAGTTCTCCTGCTGCTAGATTTTTGTGTTGGCCCTTATGATAGAGTAAAGGATGAATTTCAGTTATTTACTTTATTCCTTCTGTATGTGTAGCAACGGAGTCAACTTTGCTAGTTAGTCTCATAAGAGAAACCACAAATGTTTTCATATTTTGATCATATTCTAAGATCCTTTCTCTTATTAAAGGTTTATATGTTCCAAAGCCTCATCCCTAAGACTCATGATGAAAGAGCCCTCTTTCTGGCCATTTTATAAACCAAGATAAGCCATTTTTTTAAGTCAAAATAGATTCTTCCCAGTTTGATTTTCCCTTATATTTCCCCCGATATACCACATATCATTAGAAAATAGTGATATACAAGCATACTTGTTTTATTACACTTTGCTTATTGTATTTTTTACAAATTAAAGATTTGTGGCAATCCTGCTTCAAGCATATCTGTCAAAAACATTTTTCCAATAGACTCAGATGATGGTTAACATTTTTATCAATAAAATATTTTTAAATATGATGCTATCATATACATAATCTAATCTAATAAAAGAATACTATGCAAATTGACCCTCACTCCAAGACACATAAGCCACACCCACCATCCACATCACGCCTCCCAGCCAATCAGAGTGACTGTATGCAAATTAACACAGCCAAGATAGCGGCTGGCAGCCACGGAGCCAGAGTAAACAGGAGGCTTCTGTTACAACTGCCTGACTAGGCCAGTGGGCCTCTGCTCAAGCAACAATGTTTCAATTATAGAAGCCACAGAGCTGAAGCAAACAGAAGGCTTCTGTTGCCTGGCTAGGCCTCTGCTCAAGGTAACAAAGTTTCAATTATAGAAGATAAATAAACCTCAGAAACCTGATTCGCTGGGACTTTGGGTCAATGGAAGCTGTGGCCAGCCTGAAAATGGCCCTCAGCCCCTCACCCAGTCTGGCCACACCCCCATGGGGTGAGGGTTCCCACTGGGGGGGCTTGGCCAGCCTGCAAGCAGCCATCAGCCCCTCACCAGGCTGGCCAGGCATGCCAGCAGGTGGACATCCCCCGAAGGATCCCAGACTGCGAGAGGGCACAGACCGGACTGAGAGATCTCCCCCATGAGTGCACAAGTTTTTGTGCACTGGACCCCTAGTAGACTATAATATAATGTGAGCATAACTTTTGTATGTACCAGGAAACAAAAAAAATGTATGATTTGTTTTCATGCAAGTATTTGCTTTTTTGCAGTGGCCTAGAACCAAACCCCAATATCTCAGAAATATGACTGTAAATTGTAGAGTGTTGAATGAGAGAGAAATCATTTGCTTTGATGTGACCAGGTATCTCATCTAAGCATCTATCATCTACTAGTTAAGTCACAGGTTTAAATACACAAAGTTCAAGAAATTACAGCAAATGTGCCTTTTCATGTGGTTAATGCTGCTTATAGATTAAGATAATGACTGTCAGCACAAGCAAGTCTATTGCAGGTGTGCGCTTATTTTAAGGGCATAGTTATAACTCTTTAATGAGAAGATAGTGATGGCCTTGAGATGAGTTCATTGAGAGGAACCCTTTCCACTGGCATCCCAATGAAATCTCATGACTTTTTTTTTTTTTTTTTTTTACCTCAGCCATCAATATGATGGCTCTAGCCATTCCTTCTATTTTGGTCTGAGTGCACAGGTGGCAATATGACAAATAAAACAGTTGGGGCGCAGGTTAAAATGGCAGTGTCAGAATTTGAGCCACTATAACCTAGGGAGTTGAGTAATCATAATAGTACCACAGCATCTGTGAATTCAGACCCATGGCATTATTCCAGAAAGTGAGAATCCCAAGTACCTTCCCAGAATGACAGTTCTGCCTTTCCTTTATGGGTTTCCCACTTAAAAGGGAGGCTCAGGTTGACCCTCCTAATTCTGTGATAATAACATACAGAATCTGGGAGTCACACTTTCTGAGATCAGTTGACCTAGAACAGTTGGACAGTCAATAATAAAAGTATTTCTCAATTTAGCAAAAGCAGGGAGCCTATTACCTAAATAATTTCTGACTTATTTTTAAGTACCTTTAAATAAAGAATATCTCTGATGCTTTTACTGAATTACTATGTCTTTCAGATTAAAAACCAGCTGAACATAATTCTAGCACTACCAAGTTCTTATAGAAATGTGTCATGGAAATGGGTCTCAACATTGGATTATCTTGCTAATGTTGTTACTGTCCTACTATTTATAAAAATACCTTTATCTTAAGTTTTGTTTACCAGTTCATAAAAACAAAACAACACTTGACTTAGTACCACAATTTAAAAAGGAAGTAATTACTGAGGCAGTCTTTCAAAAGTATAGGTAACTATGCTCCATTTGCTTTGTGCTGTATTCTACTATTCTGCCATAGAGCCAGAGGGGGAAATACTGACAGGGAATACTGGTTTTGACGCTGTTCCTTTGGGTTGCTTCTCATTGAAATGTTTTGAAATCTGAAATTCTACTTTGCCATTTTTATGAGTTATTTAAAGCATTCCTTCTGCACACAAGAATGATGCGGGTTTGAGGGTGCCAAGAACTCACTTAAGCTGACTGGGAGTGAATTCTTGTTTTAGAGTCCTCACAGCTCCCTCCCAATATCACAACTCTCCTGAGGAATGTTAGGAAATCGTATGGACTCCGGAGGTTTTTCACATTGCCTTTTTATTTTCTTAAATATTGTGTTTGATTTAATTCTCTTATTTTGGAAAACATTTAAATAAAGTGTCCTGCTTTTATATTCTCTGGAATCAATGAAAGATATTCTTTCTCTCTCTCCTTCCATTCTATCTTGTTGGGACCTGCTGTGACAATAGACCTCCTTCCATTCTATCTTGTTGGGACTTGCTGTGACAAAACAGTTAGACCTCAAGCCAATAAGCTGACAGGCTGGCATTATCAATCTAAATACAGAAAATATTTCTAGCTCAGAGCAGTTCTTCATGCAGATCTCCCCGTTTGCATTGCCCCTCTGTTGGGTGCTCCTATCACTGTCCCCTTTATCTGTGTGCTTAGGCGTTGTTTTCTGATGGATCTCTTTCTGTTTACATGTTATCCTTTGCCATCAATCTTCTTTATCTAGCTAATAGCAGGTGTTTACCTTCTTGCAAGGAGTGCTTCCCTAAGGAATGTTATGAAACCTCTTACTAGGGTTGGAAAAGAATCCCTAAAGTCTTGAGTCCTAAATACCCAATACTTTCTCCTCTTTTGAAATATACCATATGAATCTTAATTAAAACCAAACTCCCTTCACAGAGGGGTTTATATGTCACCAATTATCTGAACGGAGGGTTTTTCTCTCCCTTTTAAATGCTAAATCATCCTCCTCCTTTCAACGTGCCTGAAAAATGCTGCTATAATTATTATAAATAATATATTTTCCTAAGCATGGTCAGTTTTTGTTTTCTTTTTCCCTCCAGTAACTAAAACACTTCAATCATCTTACTGTGGGTGTTTTCTAAAGCACAGCCACAAAAGAGATCGGGAAAATGACAATGTTGTGCTTGATATATATTCTCTCTCACTGACTTCCCTATCAAAACTGCTAAGTTGGGAAGACAAAAGATGCTTTTGCAACTGCTGGCAACACAAAGCTCTTTTGTATTCTGACTCCTCTCTTCCTCTCACATCAACATCAGTAAGTGTTTTGTGGGAGAGACTAAAATGTCAGTCTTTCCGAGGGGCAATCAAGTCCAGTTTATTCCTTGCTCTGTAATTAAAGCCTGTTTCTGTGAGAAAAGTAAACCAATACCCCAGCAGCCGAAGATAAACTGCCATGCTATTTTTAATCTACAGCAGCCCTTTCCACGGTATCCTCCCTTCGAGACTTGCTATAGCTTTGCATTCTTGAGCCAATAGAAAAAAACATTCACAGAAGACAACAATAGGTAATGATCTTAATGGTATCAAAAGTGGGTGTCTTCTTTCAAAAGCTTGTTTTTAAACAAACACACTACAAAGGACCTGGGTGAAAGAGGAGGATTTGATGAATGTGCTTCACCTACTCAAAATGGGGATGTGGTCCTTCCTTTCATTCTCCACGGAAATGCCAATCCCAACCCCAATGCTTGACTTTGCTACAGATTTGAGAATATGAAAAGAAATCCCAGGCAGGAAGAGAGAGGAGCTACAAGTAGGCATCACTTCTCAAGTCCCACTTTAGAGGTCCCTTAGAGACAGCTTCCTCTCAACCCCTATCCAACTGCATGGTCAGCTTCTGGGCCATTCTCACCCTCAGAAACAGAGACACTGTACTCCCTCTCCCTGAAACACAGCCTCCTCTTTTGATGTTTGGCTATGGCCGTTTTTCTCTGGAAAAGAGAAAAATCTTAAAGCTCCAATAATCTCATTAATTCAAAGAAGCATGCCCTTTCATTTTTAATACCAGTTGAGACTCCTACACTCAATACCTCTCTTCCATTATTTGATATTTATATATTTTTTAATTTCATAAAGTATTACAAAGATTAGTACATATATCTTTTTTTCCCCCTTGATCTTCCCCCGGCCTCCCCTACCCCCCGGTGTTTTGTGTCCATTGGTTATGCTTAAATGCATGCATACAAGTCCTTTGGTTGATCTCTTACCCCTCTCAACCCTCCCCATCCTTCCTGCTATAATTTGATAGTCTGTTTGATGCTGCTCTGCCTCTGTATCTATTTTTATTCACCAGTTTATAATGGTTATTATCCATAGATGAGTGAGGACATGTGGTATTTTTCTTTAATTGACTGGCTTATTTCACTTAGCATTATGCTCTCCAGTTCCATCCATACTCCTGCAAATGCTAAGAACTCCTTCCTTTTTTACAGCAGCATAGTATTCCATTGTGTAGATGTACCACAGTTTTCTAATCCATTCATCTGCTGATGGGCACTTAGGCTGTTTCCAAATCTTAGCTATGGTAAATTGTGCTGCTATGAACATAGGGATGCATATATCCTTTCTGATTGGTGTTTCTGGTTTCTTGGGATATACTCCCAGAAGTGGGATCACTGGGTCAAAAGGGAGTTCCATTTTTAATTTTTTGAGGAAACTTCATATGGTTTTCCACAGTGGCTGCACCAGTCTGCATTTCCACTAGCAGTGCAAAAGGGTTCCTTTTTCTCCACATCCTCTCCAGCACTTCATATATCACAAACTCTCCAAAAAGTCATCTGGAATAAAAAATGACCCCAAATAGCTGCAGTGATCCTGAGAAAGAACAAAGTAAGGAGGGATCTCAATACCAGATAACAAGCTGTATTATAAACCACTGTTCTCAGAACTGCCTGGTACTGGCACAAGAACAGACATATAGATCAATGGAATAGAATAGAGAACCCAGAAATCAACCTGAACTAATATGCTCAATTAATATTTGACAAAGGAGGCGAGAACATACAATGGAGTCAAGACAGTCTCTTCAATAAATGGTGTTGGGAAAATTGGATAGATACATGCAAAGAAACGAAACTAAATTACACCATACACAAAAATAAACTCAAAATGGATAAAGGACTTAAATGTAAGATGGGAAACCATAAAAATACTAGAGGAATACAAAGGCAACAAAATCTCAGACATACGCCGAAGCAATTTCTTCACCAATACAGCTCCTAGGGCACTAGAAACTAAAGAGAAAATAAACAAATGGGACTACATCAAAATAAAAAGTTTCAGAACAGCAAAAGAAACCATCAACAAAAGAATAAGAAATCCCACTGCATAGGAGAATATATTGGCCAATGTTATCACTGATAAAGGTTTAATCTCCAACATTTATAGGGAATTCATACCGATTAATAAAAAGAAGATAAACAATTCAATCAAAAAATGGGCAAAGAACCTAAATAGACACTTTTCAAAAGAGGACATTCAGAAAGCCAAGAGACATATGAAAATATGCTCAAAGTCACTAATCATCTGAGAGATGCAAATCAAAACAACTATGAGGTACCATCTCACACCTGTCAGATTGATATTGATATTTTTAAAGGGTGGACTAAAAGGATTTTCTAAGCCAAAGTGCAGGCTCTCCCCAAAGCTATGTGGAGCCATGCCTATGAAATATTATGAACAGGTAAGTCTTTTCTCCTCAGTTCTGAGTCAGAAAAGTGCCTTCTCAGTAGGAGCTGCTTTGTCCTGGTTGTGGAAAATGAATAATGTGTCAGGATTTGTAAAGAATTTCCTATGGTAAACATAACCGCACCCCCGAGGATTTAATATGTCCACCCTCCATTCCCATGCTGTCCAAAAGGAATACAGAGAGAGAGAGAGAGAGAGAGAGAGAGAGAGAGCGAGAGAGAGAGAGAGAGAGATATGAAATGAATCTTAATAATATGTTTTACCTAACCTAATACATCTTAATATTATAATTTTAACATGTACTCAACACTAAAAACATTATTACCAAGTGCTTTGTTTTGTTTTTTCCCATAAGGAGTCTTTGAAATTCAGTGTGTATTGTACACTCACAGCACACGACACTTCTGATTAGTACTTTCAAATACTCAATAGCCACACAAGATTAGTGACTACCGACCATACTAGACAACGCAGCGCTACCCTTTCATTGGCAGGTAAGTAAGAGACTGAACACAAAGATGGACACTGGCCAGACCATATATGAAAGCAAACTCTATCCACTTGAGAAGCCCAGGAAGCCAGCCCACAGCATCTGCAGTAGTCAGTCTGAAGAGATCAGGACTTGGTCAGTGATTGCCAACTTCCCTATCTCTCCCTCCCCCTATCCTTTCAACTCAGGACCAACCAGAGAAAGTCAAATATGCTTCCCAATCAATCCCATAAGGTGCCCGCTTTTATCTGGCTGCCTCCAGCGTCACATGCCAACACACTCCCATCAGAGCCCCCCGTCCCCCCCGCCCCGTCCCCCCGCAAAGCCTTCCCTTTTTTCCATTATCAGGCTTTCCCACTCCCCTGTCTGCCTTTGAGCCTTTTGCCAAACACAAGCAGTGGTAGCTGACTGACTGGTACTTGCTTCAGCAAGCTCTAAATTAATAGCCTCTGTTTGTTATCGTTTGGGTCTTTGATTATTTCTATAAGACTTGAGCCTCACTTATGAGTATGGAGAAATTCTCCCTTATATTTGGAAACCTAAATTTGTAATCAATCTCCTTCAGGTCGGGGTAGAGAGTGGTAGAGGGAGGAGACCCAAGACAACATGGAGCAGAGCAGCTATATTTTGCTGGAAACACACACATTGAGGATTTTTTTTTTAAATACTATTACATTCATGTAGTGGCAAACAAATGTCCACCAAGACTAAGGTGCCCTTAGTGTGGCAAAGATATTTGAGAATTTTTTCCTTAAATAAAGACTGTTTAGGAGTCTCACCCACTAAAATGGGCTTAAAGTGGCCAAAATGGAAAAAAAACAAAAACAAACAACAACCATTGAGTTTTAAAGTTGCTATTAAATGGAAAGACTTTAATTTAGGAAAAAATCAAATCAAATCCATGTTCACAAGCTAAGCTAAGGATATTATGAGGCTTTATAGAGAAGGAACATTTAATTACTTACAAGGCATTTATGATCTGACAGTGCAGGGTTCCCTATTACCGCATTTACGAAATTATAGCCACACCCTGACACAAGGATCTTGGGGACTTGGTAGGCCCACAGAGTTAACCACTTCCCACTCCTGCAGTAACAAGTTATCTAGCAGGCTCCCACCCAATCTGTTCCAAATTTTTTATATGAAGTGAACTATAGAGAAATCAGACTCTATTTTAAAAAAATCTTGCTCTTATTACAGTCCTGTTTTGAGATATTATTACATGTGAGAATATAACATTCCTGCCCTCTAAAAGATTCATGATGCAAATATCATCCAAAAAGGAAAATTACATCATCTCACTACAAATGTGAGCTTTAGTTCATCAATCACTAATTGAGAAATATTAATATAAATGTCATATCTCTGCTGGACAG
>PVJC01019167.1:0-30531 GCA_004026665.1 Murina feae
CACAATTCACCATAGCTAAGATCTGGAAACAGCCTAAGTGCCCATCAGCAGATGAATGGATTAAAAAACTGTGGTATATCTACACAATGGAATACTATGCTGCTGTAAAAAAGAAGGAATTCTTACCATTTGCATCAGCATGGATGGAAATGGAGAGCATTATGCTAAGTGAAATAAGCCAATCAATGAAAGAAAAATAACACATGACCTCACTTACTTATGGATAATAAAGACCATTACAAAATGATAAACATAAACAAATACAGAGACAGAGCAGCCTTGAACAGACTATCATCCTACAGCTGGAAGGCTGGGGATGGTTGTGGGGGAGTTGGGAGATCAACTGAAAGACTTGCACGCATGCATAGGAGAATAATCAGTGGACACGGGAAACTGGGGGTTAGAGAGGAGTGGGGGGAAGGGCAAGGGGAAAAAATGGAGATCTATCTATCATCTGTTGTAATACTTATCTATCACTTGTTGTAATACTTTAAGCAATGAAATAAAAAAAATAAAATAAATAAAAAAAAGTTGGATCATTTTCTAAATTTAGGTTGAACAAATCTTAAGTATACACTGCCCGGTCATTTCTTATGTTTGTATACACCTGATTACCTGGTGAAACCACTACCCAGATCAAGGCATAGAGCATTATCTGTTCTGCAGGAGTGTCCCTGGGAGAAGACACTCCTTAAAAGTGTGTTACTGACCACAGAAAAGTGTTCTGAATACAATACTCAAAAAGAGAAGCAATAAACTGAAATATACAGCAGAGAAGCCATTCAAAAGCACATGGTCCGTCCTGGAGCAAAATCCAGAACTCAGTGGGAGCAGGACACACACACTGCCACAGCCCGTGCTTGTGGGCAGGCTGTTCACACAGTGTGTGACACAGATTTGGCCCAATTCCTGCTCTCAGAGATTTATCCCCAAAGGGGAAAGAGCAGTTGACCTATATTCCTAATCTTAGCTAATAAAGCAAACATTTCTTCAGCCTAAATGGAAAAGAAGACTTAGGGCAAGGACAATACATTTTCAACCACTAAAGAAAAAGCCCTCATACCAGCTCCACATGGGAAATCGGGAGGAAAAGTGGGACACTTTCAGAATCACAGAAAGTTGAAGATAAGCTAAACAACAGATCCAGCTTTAAAAAGCTGACTCTGGGCAGACATTTAAGCAAGTCTGTAACAAAATAAAAGTGCCAGCCCCCATTTTCCGAGACCCTGCTGGGTATACGCCAGGCAGTGTGCTTAGTACTTTGCATAGATTTTTCTCATTCCTCCTCCCAAAAGCCCAAGAAAAGAATGCTATATAATAAAAGCATAGTATGCAAATTGTCCTCTTGACCAGGAGTTGTCCAGGAGTTTGACCAGGGGGTGGGGCTGGCCAGGGAAAGGGAGGGAGTACCTGGCTGGCAGCCAGTAGGGACCCTACCAGTGCATGAATTTCATGCACTGGGCCTCTAGTCATGATTATACATATTTTACAGAAGAGGAGACTGGATTTAGAGAAGTCAAGTCACTGCCCACAACTAGAAAGAGAGGCAAGACTCAAACCCTAGGTCGGTCTCATTGCAAAACCTACATTCTGAACCACCACGAGCACCTTGCTTCTTTATCCTGTGAGACAACTGTCACCTGGAGGGAGTGTGTGTGTGAATAGGCATCTTCCACTCTTGTAGGAGAGCAGGATCATGGAGTCCTAGAATAGGCCCCTGCTGCCTGGTCCTCACTGTCACCCCCTCACATCCTCTCTTCAATAAAAGACAGGTTCTGTTTTCCAGGATAGAGGTGAAAAGGTCATTGACTCTTTAGTTGTTCAAGTCCCTCCCGAATAACTATATTCCCTCGGAGGGGAACCCCAGCAAGGCCGAAGCTCCATGGCACTGAATTCAATGCCCTTCCCACTCAGGTACAACCTCACCTTGTCAGCAGAGGGGCTTAAGCTGCAGACATGGAGGTAAGGAGACATCTTCTCAGAATCACTCGGAAGCCCAGATGTTGGCCTTGCTCATGTCCTCATTCCCCCTCCCACCATCATCAACCTGGAAAATCTCAGCACCCAGCATGAGTACGGGGTGCTGATATGTCACAGTCCTGGCAGGTCACCACTGTTCTGCAAACTCACATGTGAGCCATTTTCCAGAAATCAGTCCCAGGCTTGGCTCTCAGCCACCACCCTTCCCCCAGAAGTCAGCTGTCACCTGCTGAAGGTCAAAGGCCCCTCTTTTTTCCCTCCCTTCCTTCCTTTTCTCTTTCCTCTTTCCACCCTTTCTTCCCTTTTCTCCACTTCCACCTAATCGCTGGCCTCCTCCTTTTCTCTAGACTTCATTATCTCAGCCGAATGCCTGCCTTCCCCTGCACAGCTCCTGTCCCCACCCACAGAGAAACATGTTGCCCCCCCCCTCTGAAATGTGGGGTGTCAGAGAAAAGCCACCCTTCAGACGCACACCCCAGAAACAACAGGCATGGGGTGCAGATATAACACCTAAATAGGACTTGTCCATTCAACTAAGTTCATTTTTGAGGCCTCAGAGAAGCAGAGCCACTAAAATATTCATTTTTGTAAATAATTTTAAATGTTTTGCTTTTTAAAGCATCAAAATGGTCACCAGGGAAAAATGAGAACTTTCGTGGGCTTCCCATACTTTGACAGTTCGGTCCTTTCTTTGAACTCACACATTGCAGGGTGAAGAGGTGTCGTGCTGCAGGCATCTCAGGCCTTCATGCAGGCCTGCAGTGGGGGCTGTGGAAAAGGCGGGCAACTGGGCGAGCGGAATAGATAGGAGCTGTGTCTTTACCTTTTCCATGCGCTCGATCAGCCTGTCCAGCTCCCCAATCCTCTGGTCTTTCTCCTCCAGGCTGACCTCTGCCGCCTGCATCTTCTTATTGGCTTCTTCAATCGTTTTCAGAAAATTATTGGTTTCTTCCTGCAAAATCAACACACTGTCCTCAGCAGAGCCATGGAGCCCCTAGACCACCAACCAGGGTGTTGCTAATGATACCTCTTTAAATGCATGAAGTTGGGGCCTAGATGCATCATGTGGCTTTTTAATAAGCCTTGTCATTTTTCCCCCTTTTTCCCCTTGAGTCCTTAAGTCTAAAACGAGCCTGCAAAGGTTATTTAGCCTGTGACTAGACACTCAGAATGTCAGTGTATGTGCCAACATCGTGAAGGGGATGAAGGCCAGATCTAGAGTTGAATGCATAATGCCCACGTCTGTCTCCCTTATTGCAAAGCACCAGCTCAGGCCATCTCTCGGCACATTTTTGCCAGGCGTCAAAAATCCCCACCTTCAAGAAACGTATGCTGTCCTAGGGAAGCCAAGGTGTGAGGCACACAGCCCCTCTCCGATAAGGGGTACAGAGAAGGCCACACAAAGGGCAGGGAGTGCGTGCGGGCTTCCCAAAGGCAGGCCCTCACTTTCATGGCTCTCAGGGAATGTGGGTAGGATCGGGGACAGGAAGGAGGCAATTCCAGGTAGAGAGGAGCAAGTGGGGAGAGGAAGGACACACAGCTGCAGGCCCAGGCAGATCCTGGATGCTGGTGAATGGTCAGATTGGCAAGAAAAAGGGATGGATTTAGAGCCAGAGATTGGGGGCTATTCTGAGAAGGGAGGGAGATGAGTAAAGGAAAGGAGGGACAAGGGAAGGGAGTGGCTGAGCAAACAATAAATTCCTTGAGCCCTCACCCAGTAGTTAGTCCACCAACTCTCCTCCAACCAGAAACCCTACCAGTGTGGGGCACAAGTAGGAATATAGTTGTGAGTATGCCAAACACAGAGTTTATTCTTGTATTATGATTTATTAAATCTTGTATTGTTTTCCATACGGACAACTGTGACCTACTTTTGCCCACCCCCATGTTTGAACCTCAGCGACGATACTGAACCAAAAACCCTGCTCTGCTCTGTTCTGTCCTCCGCACCACGACGTACCAGGAGCGCCTGCTTCTCGGCGCTGTGCCGCTGCTGCTCTTCCAGTAGCTTGTCTTCGTACTGGCTGTACAGCTTCCTGGTCATCTCTCTCAACACCTCGGCATTGGCTTCGTGGGAGGACTCCACCTACAGAGACACCCGTTTCAGAGCGGCAGCTTTCGCCGGTGCCAGGGCATCAGCCCTCTTCACTCTGTATGTATCACGGGTGGACACACAGAGGAGGGGACCCACCGGCCCAGGCTCGGCAGCAGACAGAGGCAGCAGGAACTCACAGGCAAAGCGACCGCAGGCAGAGGAAGGGGGTGAACAGATGCATAGAAACTAAAAGGTAGCGCCTTATACTAACTTACTTGATCTTATCAGGAAAAGTGTTCCGCATGAGCACATTTTTCAAGAGGTGGAAACTTACCTAGGTATTAAACCAGCCTCCCAAATGCAGGCATTTTTAAATTGAATTCTCTCTGAAATGTGGCTGTACTCCACTGTGTTATTAACTCCATTCTTCAATGGCTTTTCCTGTCTAATGTTCTTTTGATTCTGTGATTTAACTGTTTTTTATTCTATTAGTTTTAATAAGCCTTTCTTTTCCTCTGCAAAATAGGTCCAAGCCCTAATAGACCCCAGAAAGATATGTTCTTTTTAAGCCTTAAGTATTCTGTGTGGGCTGCGAAGTAAGATCACTACATTATTAGAATTGGGTCACAGCAGAATAAATTATATAAAGTTAAAAATTAAAAGGTTATCTGGAAGGGGAAGGGGGAAGTAGGAGTGGAAAGGGGATATTACAGGTATAAATATTCTATTTCTGAATATACTTTGTTTTGTTTGTAGCACTGACTTTGAAGCCAAATAATAATTTCCCTGTTATAAAAAACTAAGCTTCCAAAAGTTATCAAGACCACTTGATGGGAAAAGAACAGACTTTTCAACAAATGATGCTGGCACATCTGGGTGGACACATTCAAAAGAATAAAACTGGACCCCTAACACACCACATATAAAATTACCTCAAAATGGATTGAAGGCTTATATGCAAAGGTTAAAACTGTAAAACTCCTAGGAGAAAACGTGAGGTAAATCTTTGTGACCTTTAAACAAACTTCTGTGCTTCAAAGGATACCATCAAGTAAGTGATGGGAGAAAATATTTGGGAGAGAGCGAGAAAACATTTGCAAATCACATATCCACTAACTTGTATCCTGAATATATAAAGAATAATTATAACTCAATAATAAAATACAAACAACCCCATTTAAAAATGGGCAAAGGGTCTGACAGACATTCCAAAGAAGAGACACAGATGACCGTGAGCACAAGAACTGATGCCCAACATCCCTCGTCGGCAGGGACATGCACAACGGCCGTGAGGAATCACTTCCCACTCACTAGGATGGTCGCCATCAGTGAGGTTACAGAGACACGCAGTGGTGAGAATGTGGAGAAACGGGAACCCTCTCACCCTGCTGCTGGGAATGTAGAATGGTGCAGGCATATCTCTAGATTACCTTTCATATTGTTTGACTCTGCCCCCCTCATATATGTTACTTTACAAAAATTATGTCAGAAAAACAGGGAGGCCATTGAAGAGAAGTTGTCCACGGGGAGTTGAAGCTGCCCTATTGGTTGCACTAACCAATAAATCACTAGGAAAGACTTAAGTTTCTGTAAGAAATTCAGACTCATCCTTCTCATACCTTTGTGCTTTCCCAAATGTTGCATTTGGAAACATTCCCATCTGGTTTAGGCAACACTATGCTGGGGGCTCCTCGTGGCTCAGGCAGACCCAGCTTAGGAGACGAGAACAGGGCTTCGGGTGGAGGTGGCCCTGCACCTGCCTGTGAACTTCATGCCATTGACCTTATGCTGTCTGCACCCTTCCTTCCAGCTACCTCTTGTTCCAGAATGCTGAGTCCGCTGGATATGTAACCTGGGTAAGCGAGGTGTACTTCAACCTCAACAGGTTACATGGCGTTTACTGCCAAGATGCCCTCTAACTCTCCTTGGCACTAGACACGCTTGGGCACCCGGAAGCCACAAAACGGAAAATCCTGAACGGAGTTGTCATCAGCTGAGAGAGACTCAATGCATCCTGCACCCCATTTCTACTGCAAACACGGGCTTCAGTGAGGGCTCGTCACCCGAGTCCTGTTTCCTCTGCATCCAGGCCATGTGAAACGCTCTGACTCCTATAACTTTATTTATTTGGGGGTCAAGTAAAGCATTCGTCTCTAAAGCAGGCAACTGTAGGCTGGATTTAGGGGCTTGGTCTCCTTGGAAGGAAGGAGCCAGACTGCCAAACTGCCTAACGATGTACCCAGACGCCAGATGCCAACCCTGGAATAAACTGGAACATCCAGGACAGACACACCGTAGACACGCAATACCGGGTGGATCAAAATAGGTTTCAAATGTGGGAGGGCACAGGAGCCCAGCAGTGGACTAAGCACAGCCTGGTGAGCAAGAGGGACATTGCCCCGAGTCCTTGTCACCCATCGGTTGTCTTTCTGTGCGCCCTTCGACTCTTTATTGTCAGACCACACAGAAGAGCTAGGGCCTCAGAGAGAGTCTGAGCAGTGAATCTGCTGAAATCACAGACCTGAGGGCATCCCAAGTGCCTCTCATACTAACAGCAGTGCCAGGGTGAATGTCTCAGCAGCCCTGGTGGCCACTGGGCCCAAGGCAGGAGCACCCATTGGGGGCTTTATGGAGCACACCAACCTGGACTGACCTTTGTGAGTACAGAATTCCCCTTGTGCCTTTAAGCCAGGACCTCTGTGGTTGATCCCAAAAGGGTGAGAAAATTCAACAAAGAGAACAGGGAAAAGGAAATGGATGAGCTGAAGATGGGAGGAAAGAGAAGGAAAGAAGAGAGAAGTTAGTAAGAAATCTACGCCTGCTCTACTTTACCTTCATTTTCAGCAGCTGGTTCTCAACCTGCGCAGCCTCTAACTGCCTCTGCTTTTCGCGCAGCTTGTCCATGGATGCTTCATATGTCTGCTGCAGATTTCTGATTTGATCCTTAATGTTGCTATTTTCCAAAGTAACATCCACAAGTGTTTTCTAATGGGGTGAAAATTTTAAAAAATTAATAAATAAAAAATGCAGATCTCGTGGTGTGGGAAAACATGACCAGAGTCATGCATGCATTAGGACATCTTTGTTGTTAACCACGGAAATAGAGGTCAGGCCACCGAGACGCCAACCTGGGACCCTGGTGTTTGAGAGGCTGAGGACCGCCCTGGTGGTCAGGAGCTCTGTGGCCCTGTAGTTGGATGGACCAAGAACCTCTCCCATAACACCCCACTGCTGCTTGCCAGTGCCCCTGCCACTTCTTAGGATGGACAGAAATGGAGGCTTTCCAAGGAAAGTGTTCATAATACATGATTTCACTTGGGGGAAAAAATGGATTTGAAAATAGTAAGTATAGAACCATCTCATTTTGGAAAAAAAATGTATAAGCGTTTGTTCAAATGTGTTTATACAGAGAAAATTTTAAAAGACTAGCACGAAATTCATCCAAATCCAAATAATGGTTTTTCATATGTGATAGGATTATGGATAATATTGATTTTCCTCTTCGTGTTTTCTATACTTCCCAAATTCCCACAGTGAAATCAGAAAACAAAATATGTGTCTTGTAGAACAGAAATGTCTTCCTTTTTTTCTTGCAGGGGCCCTCACTTCTGTCCTTTTGACGGCTTGCCAGGACAGAGACAGTGTGGCTGAGGTTGCTGACACCTGCATTGCTTCCCCTTCCTCTCTTGGGCAGAGGAGGTGGTGGTGAAGAAGGACCAGGAGAGGGTTTGGGGACTCAGACTAGCGTCTAACCAGTGTCAAATACCTGTGGATTATTGCTCCAGGCTGCCCACTGCAGGGAGAATGTTTAAACGAGGAGCATTGCTCCTTAATGCTTCACGTTCCACTTGGTTAACTCTCTCTCCGGAGCCCAGAATGCCCAGCACCGGACACTGGGTTCTGAGCGCCTCCCAGCGCCTCCCCTGACCATCTACCATTTTAAATCAGGGGAGCTAGTGTTGGACCCTTTCTCAACCCTTTGTCCTCTTTGTAGATGATCAGTCTCTGAAGTGCCCCAAATCCTTAGGCTCCAATTAAGATCAGAAAGCCTCACTCCTGACTATACTCGAATCAGAGAAAGAATTTTCAGTGGTGATACACACAGGAGCCGGTGGAAGCACGGAGTCACAGAAGCTGCCGGAGGACACGGAAACCATGGGGCCCAACCACTCCTTTCCAAGTCCCACTGGCTCTTCAGATACTTGGAGATACTCTTGTGCTCAGGAATCTACTTCTGGACCAAGAGACCCAGGTTCTAGCCCTGGCTCCACCACGAGCTAGGTACCTGATAAAGTCATGTCCCTCTGTTGGCCTCGGTCTGTTTATACATAAACAAGGGGGTTGGAGATCATCTCAACAGTTCTTTCCAGCTCTGATGTCCTATGAAATCAGACCAAGGGTCTTGTCTCATTCGTTGTACATAACAATGAAAAGAGGGCATAATGGGCAACGGAAGAGGTTGGGGCCTTTAGAAGTAAGAAGCCAACTATACAACTATATTCAGACTCAGGTGTTTCCTGGTTGTGAGATCATACCTTTCTTTACTGCCTTTTTCTCTCTCCTTTTTTCCCCTATTTCTTCTTCCTCCCCTTCTCCTTCTCCTTTTTAATAATGGTTTTTAGTATTTTCCTTATAAGGTTCCTCTGTCTGCCCAAGACTAAGAGGCTGGACCATAACTAGGAATCAGTCAAGTACCTGGGTTATGGTTGACCATATTCTAACAGGTGACCTCTAAAATAAATGCCTGGAGTGTCAGCAAGATAGCAAATCAGAAGAATCATGGGGGCGGAGGTGGGGGGGCAGAAATAGCATAGATACAGACCAGGTGTGAAACCAGGTGAGGCGCAGCATCTCCCAGCTGGCCAGGAATGAGATGTCCCCGAGGAAAGGAGAGGGGGCCTTGGCAAGCCCCCTTGATGGCAGGAGTCAGGGAAAACAAAGGCTGCTGGATCAAGCAGGGCCTGGCCTGAGGCCAGGGGAACGGGCGTGTGGTATAGAGAGCCAGGAAAAGGGTGGGACACAGAGGCCCCACCAGAAACGGGCTCCCAGGCACATCCAAACAAGGGGCTGCCCAGACCCGCTGGGGGACACTGGCCTCGCTTGTTTGTGGCCATGCTGCCCCAGCAGCTGTTATTAGAGAACACCAGGTTCCAGGGGAAGTGGGTAACCCTAACATGGAAATCTGTTTGCTTATCTGAGAAGTTATTTATATGGAACAAGAGAGGATGTGAAATGGCTTATGGAACTTTTCAGAGGAGGGGGAAAAAGATAAGAGCCACATATAGTGGGAGGCGGGGCAGAAACTACTGTTTGCATATTTAAAAACTAAAGCCAAGGAACAGGACGCAGCTTCAGGTGAATATATGCTTTTTGGGGGTCATCTTCAAGTTAATTTGCATGTTAGATGGGGGGGGGAGGGAGCTCACTTGGAAGAACAGCGAGGGGCAGCATCTGAGGGGTAAACTCCCAGCAAATCAAATTTATCAAGAGAGCAAGCCCTTTCTTGAAGGGGTGGACACACACAGTTGCACAAATGTAAGATCCTGAGGCTTTAGAGAAAGGAAATCTAAACGGGTTACAGGACCTTTAAAATGCATATTATTTCTTTTCATGCAAAATAATTCCTAAATTAGGAAAAAGTGCTTAACAACCAGTCATGAACCCAGATTGCCTTCTGTCCTATGATTGGGTGGAACTTCCTGTAAACCAGGGCTGCAGGGAGTGAGGCTGATGACACTGACACTTAAGACCACTTGGGGATGTAGGGGAGCAAGTGACATCTCCAGCATGGAACTCAGGACCTGAACCCCCGTTTTAACAAGGGCAAAACAACTGCAACACCAAGGTTTAGCGGCTCAGCTTGGAAGCACTTCCCTCAGCTTCCTGCACCGTCTTCCCTGCATGGCCTTCACTGCAGCCAAGCTTAACGGGTTCTGCGCGAGGAGCTGAGGACATTCTGTGACTCGAATTTGTTTCTACCAAGGCACGGGGCCACTCTGGTTAGGCCTGCTTGCCCTCCAACAGATGCCACCCCATCTACCAGCGAGAGAGGAATACCTGCAGGTCAATGGAGTCTGACGCCAGCGCCGAGTTCGTGGCATTAAAGCTGTCCATGGCCGATGACTGTGTTTCAATGTGATTCTCCAGGTAGTTCTTCTGCGCCTGTGAAACCTGGAGAGAAGAGACAGTTTCACAAAGCCAGCCCAGACACCCCCAGTCACCTTTGCTTGGGCTGGAACTGTCTCCTGACGGTAGCCACATCTACCTCAATGACAGTTCATGGGCAACTTCAAATTAAAAAGTCAACATCTGCAGGACCCAGAGACCAGAGAGGCAAGAAGACTTCTCCTTCGCATAGTTTGTACACATTCACCTACTGGACCTCAGCCCTCACAACAACACTACATGGCAGCCACACATCGCCCTTTGTGGGGAAGGAATTTGCACACAAAGGCCTAAGAAGTGGCACGGCTAGAACTCGGACCCAGCTGGAATACCTTCTTGGGCCCTATTGTTCTTTCTACCCACCCTAGAAGGAATGTACTCTGGGCTCAGCCCATTCTCAAGAGTTGTTCTGTGGCTGCTGCTGCTGTTGGGTTGTCTTGGTTGGGTGTGTGCATTTGATACTTTGAGAGAGTTCATCAGAGGCCCATCTTGAGCTAGAACTTATAGGAGGGCTGGCTAGAGAGGGGCAGGGAGGGAGCAGAGCTAGGGGAAGGGATCTGGTTAGGCTCAAGGGTGATCCTTGTGAGAGCCACAGAACGCAGCCAGCACGACACAGAAGGAGGTGCACCCTGGGAGTGGGACAGAGAGCTGCTACAGCCCGCCAGGACCCGGAGCGGGCGGCGTGCTGCTGCTCAGGGCGTGTTCACATGGCAGTAGTTTAGCAATCAGTCTGGCTGCAGTGTGTGGTGTGGCCTGGAGGAGGAGGAGGCCTTAGGCAGAGAGACAAGCTCCTGTGACAGCTCTGGCATGAGACAACAAGGGTGAGCAAGACCTGTTTATTCATCTTTGCAAATCCAATCCTTTAGCGTTCATTAAAGCTGTTAGTGTCCGTCGCGGGATAGCTGAGTGAATTTCCATTAGTAGGAGAGAATTTCACAAATCGCTTCCTACGTGCCAGGGGGAATGGCTGCCTGGATGTGTTTAGGAACCCCTGCCCCTATAATCAAGGCAGTAGGTCTTACTTAAGCAGATACTCTCACAGCCAAGCCGTGAAGTAAACTCGGGTGCATGGCTATTGCAACTGTGCTCCGGTCCTGCAATGACTAACTCTTACGGAGAGTATGTCATAGGACACATGGACTTTTTTCTTCAAGATTATTAATCACAATTTTTTAAAAATTTTTCTCACAAGCATTAGCTTGGTTAAATCAGAGGAAGGCTGTCTTAAATTTTGATGCAGTAACAGTCACATAGTCCAAACTTTTAAGAAGTTTAAAAGGTATGTGCTAAAATAAATCTCCCAGTCTCATCTGCTTAGTTACCGCCTTTCCCAATTTGCCCCTCACTTAAGAATCACTGTTAATTACTTTCTTCATTATGTTTTTAGCAACTTTTTGTGCACACACAAAACTACCTAGATACATTTATTTACCCTTCCTGTTTTACATAAGTGGTAGCATTACATTACATTACATTATCTTGAATCTTGCTTTTTCATCTACTCTATAATCTTTGTAATCGTTCCATATTTCCTTTTGAAGAGCTTAGTCATTCTTTTCATTCTCTCCCTCTCTCTCTCTTTTTTTACAACTCTCTATCCTATTGTAGAGATATAATTTCCCTGGAATTGATTCATATATAATTCTGTCCCAATAGCACATAAGTTGTCACCATAGCATATACTGACTGATCCATTTTCCTCCCTTTAAATGAGATGCTACATTTGTCACACTTTGGGGTACATTTCTAGAATTTTTTTGTTTATGCCTATTTATTTATGTGCCAATACTACACTGTTTTAATTTCTGGGGCTTTTTCAGTTTCTTGTAATGGTAGTAGAGCTAGTCTCCCTCATTGGTATTTTTCCCCCCAGAATTTCCTCAACTCTTCATATTTATTTTCTGTATTCCTTGAAATCACCCAGTTATGGAAAGACAACATAAAATAAAAATCTGTTGGTATTCTGGGTTATATTAAATTTGTGTATTAGCTCGATAGTGCTGACATTTTATAATGTCGAATCTTCCATTCCAAGCACGTAGTATGTCTTTCCACTGGTTACTGTTTATTCCTAGATATTTAGTAGGTTCTTTTTGTTGTTGCTGCTGTTATTTCTTCTAACTGGTTGGTTTTTATACACTGAAACCTCTTTCTTTGTATCTATTAATCTTTCACCTGCTACTTTTATTGTTTATAGTAGTTTTTTTCATTGAATCACTTGGGCTTTCTAGGTATATAATCATATAGTTTATAAATAGTGATAGTTTTATAACTACCTATCTAGTTTTTAAACCTCTAAATTTATTTATCTTGTTTAATTCCACTGGCTAGCACCATAGACACAATGATAATTAATATGGTGACAGCTGGCTTCCTTGTCTTCTTCCTGAACTTGGAGGGAATACTTTGATATAAGAAAGAGTATTCTTGCTCTGAAAAAATCCTTTAAATGATAAACTTTATTCTGTAATAAAATTCCCTCAGTTCATTTAAAACATGACCCCGCTCATAAAGAACATCATAAATTCAAATGTCTTCCAACACTAGCCACTGAGAAGGAGCACTGGGCTCCGTCACCCCTCCATAGTCCCACGTCACCGAGACATTGACTTACTGACAGCTCCTGGGTGATCTGCCGAATCTTCTGTCTCATTTCATCATAGTCTCCATACATCCGCTTCCTTACTTTTTCCAAGGTGGCTCTCACCTGCAGCCCACAAACATGCTGGTTAGAGAGCAAGCTATAACATTTTCATGAGAGATTTCCCAATCTTTTAAGAAATTCTAATGAGAAAAGGGCCTCCCCCCCTACCCCCAACTACAACAATCTTAAGAACAGGACAATTTGGGAAATTAAGGAATAAGATCACTCCTGATATCTGGTTAGAAACCAAGGGTATTATATTATCCTATATAATAAAAGGATAATATGCAAATTGACCCTAACAGCAGAATGACTAGTAATGACTGGTCACTATGACACACACTGACCACCAGGGAGCAGATGCTCAATGTAGGAGCTGCCCCTGGTGGTCAGTGCACTCCCACAGGGGGAGCTCTGCTCAGCCACAAGCCACGCTGATGGCTGCCAGCACAGCGGTGATGGCGGGAGCCTCTCCTGCCTTCTCAGCAGTGCTAAGGATGTCCGACTGCAGCTTAGGCCTGCTCCCTGCTGGCAAGTGGACATCCCCTGAGAGCTCCCAGGCTGCCAGAAGGATGTCTGGCTGCCAGCTTAGGCCCAATCTCCTGGGGAGTTGGCCCAAGCCAGCAGGTGGACATCCCCCAAGGGGTCCCAGACTGCAAGAGGGCACAGGCTGGGCTGAGAGACCCCCTCAAGTGCACAAATTTTTGTGCACTGGGCCTCTAGTATTAATAATAACATATTATGATTATATATAATTATAATCATTAACAAGTATTATACAAATAATAAACCCTGGAGAGAAAATGCTTTGTTGAAATTCACCCATCACCTTCAAACCACAATTCAGGCAAAGTCTGGCCCTTTTCCTATCACATGTTTTTTTACATGTAGAAAAATTTTAAAACTTGTCAGCAAACACACAGATGAGAGGACCAATAAACAAAAGCAACCTCCAATTTTCCTTAGCTCTGCTCTGACGGCCAATCAAATGTCTGGAATGTAATGCAGGGGAGTGAGCCCTGGAGAACCCATAAATTTGGAAGTCAGTTCCCCCAAAAATCTGGTGCCCCCAGGATGAGCGAAGTGCTCAGGGATCTGCAGAGAGAACAGGGAATCTCTGGAGCTTCTACCACAGGAAGGGCTCAAAGGTTAGAGTAACCATGCAGGGGATATCAATCTTGAAGTTGCTTTTACAGAATTAGCTCGTTTTAAAATCAGACATGTTTATTAGGGGTGACTGGATATTGGTGGAGATTTGGGAGGGCAGTTAAGATGCCAGGCCTTCCCTAGATGAATTCTAATAATAGTATACTCACAACAAAATAGAAACAGATTCATAGATACAGAGAACGACTGACAGTTGTCAGAGGGGAGGAGGTTTGGGGGCTAGATGGAAAACATGCAGTATACATTGGTAGTTGCAGAATAGTCATGGAGATGCATATGACAGCATGGGGAATACCGTCAATAAGATCATGACAACTATGTATGGGGCTAGGTGGGTACTAGAAGCAGCAGGGGACCACTCTGTGAAATACACCATTTTATAACCACTTTGCTATACATGTGATGCTAATTTAGAATAATATCAAATGTCAACTATAATTGAAAAATAAAAATTAATAATTGCCTACTTTTCTGCCATTAACTACAAACAATTTGGGGAAATGGGGCCAAACTCGCTACTTTTCACTGAGGGCAGGCAGAATGACTCACCCGTGCCCTGAATGTCTCATGCTGCTGCCCACCAGTGGGGAGTGGGCATAGTCCTCAGCTGGGTGGCAAACACTCAGGAAGCCAGGGACCAGAATCACAGCGAGAGAGGACGAACAATCCCACAGACACGTGTAGGAATGAGCAAGCCAATGATGGATTTGAAGCCAGCTATCTGAAGGGGACCTGGAGACCACTTTTAAGTTGCAGAGCACAATGGAGGTGGGCACTTTGGGGCAGAGCCACCCCTGTGAGCTGGGCTCATGTCATCCTGGTCCACAGCCAGCCTGAACTTGCTGTCTTTGTATCGAGTGATTTGCTGAGAAGGTTCACCTCTGAAGCAGTGTCATGTTATCTGGGGCATTTCAATAAAGGACCAAGCATTTCCATGAGAAAAAGACACAAGGCTAGAAATGTCCATGCTGTTCCTATACAGGTTTTGACTTTAGGGTTCCCTTCCTAGCCTCACGATCTGTGCATGAGCAAACTGACGCCTAGAGAGGGCTAAAGGTTGGCTGGGCCAAACAGAGAGCTGGACCTTGAACCAAGGCCCATGAGGTACTCCATGGACCCACAATGCCCTGCTGCTCATGAGAACCTCTAGTCCATGGGTCAATGTTTAGGGACCATAAATGTCACAAAAGCTCATTTTCTCTCTATGTAATCACTCTGGATTGGTCAGCAAAGACATCGGTCAATCTACAGAAACCAAAAGAACCAAAAAGAAATGGAGATATATAGCAGATATATAGATACAAAAATTTTAGAAGGAAATGCTCCAAATGCTAACAACTGCTCTGGTTGAATGGTGGAACTATGGGAGATTTTGTTTTCTCTTTATTACATTTTTGTATTTTCCAAATTTTCTAAAAAACACACACACATGAATTAAAAAGATTAAAAATGTAATATTAAATATAAAGAAATGGCATTGATTGGTCAGAATTTAACAATGTCTTTTGGGTTGACTTTTCAGCATCTGTTTCAAACCAACTGATTGGTCTTAACCAGCCACAGTCATGCCATTCCCCATACCAGCGATGGATTTGGGAATGGTCACATGTCTCAGTCCTGGCCCATGAGACACAAGGAGAAGCTTAATGGGGGGCCTTTAAAGAGTAATCAGAGATGAGAGACTCCTTTTCTTCCCCAGACACTGTCATGTTTTCAGATGACACTATGAGCCTGAGGATGAAGGAGAAACGAGTCAAGGGAAACTCAGAGAAATAGACCAGAGCCTGGAAAATGCCATGCCTGGAGCCACCTACCCCTAGACTAATCCCCACATGAGACAAATTTCCCTTCTGAGTTGGCTTTTCTGTTACCTGCACCTAAAATCATCCAAATTTATACAGTTGTCCAAACTCATGCATTAGGAATGTGCAATAGAGCAAGCAAAACCAATGAAGAGCCCCCATACTATACACAACAGAAGAAAGTCGCTGGTCTCCTGAGCAGTCCTACTAGTAACACCCAGAAGCTCACTGTAGACCTTACTGAAGAACTACATCTGTACTCTTAACAGGACCATAAAGATATGTAGAAACATTCCCATCCAAAGTGATAACGCTAAGAATTCTTCTAAAATATGTGTTACATTCACATCAATACTCCAAACTCCACCCTCTTGCATGCTACAGAGAGAGAATAATCCAGAAACAAAAAAATCCTTAAGCGACTCACATCTTTGATGTAATTCATCTCTTCTTTCAGCTGATTGGTGGACCACCCGTACACCACCATTTCTTTCTGCTGATTTTGATCTGATCTTCGCACCACGCCGTAGACAACGCCCTGAGGAAGTTTCCTGGTTGGCTCCCCATTGCTTGGGTCAGGATGCTGGAAAAGGGTAGGAAAAGAAAAAGGAATAGTGACTCTTTAGGCCCTGTGAAGAAAGCTATAATGACAGGCCCACTGTATATGGTTGTACGGGCTGTGCCCAGCACTGGGCTGCCTGGCCGCAGGCAGAGAAGCCAGCAGAAACCCAGTCTCTGCTCACCAGGTTGCACTAAGGCCTTGTCCATCTACCTAGAAGTGCATCTGCAGGGCCCCATCTTTCCAGAGGAGCCTTTTTCTAATTCACACAAAGGGACTGGACTTGTGTTGTCCCCAATGGCAAGAGCAAGTGTCTGAACTCTGACATCCTTGGTAATGCTGCTTTTCCCTTATACCAGTTCCTCTGTGTGCCTTCAACCTCCTCGCTAAACATGTGGCCTGAAGTGCATGGGCTTGAGATACCTGGGGGGAAACGCTGGCCGCCCTCTGGCAGCCAAATTGTCCTCCAAGGTTAGGTCTGACCCTGCGACCAGCTCTGAGAAAAGAGCACAACCTGCAGGCTGAGTACACATCTGTTGACTATTCATGAAATATTTCCGAAAAACCAGGCAGAGGGGCGTGACCTCACTGCCGAAAGAATCTTCCTACTTTAATTTCTTCAGTTAAAGTTTTGATCAGTTTTGGAATGCAAATACCTTCAGGAAGAGGTAATATACCCAAGTCCTAACATATCTTTCTAGAATGAAGGCTCCAGAAGCAAGAGAAAAAGAAATGAAGACTCGTGGAGTGCATACTATAAGCTAGAACTGCTCCTTAGCACACCTAATCCTCACAGCCACTCTGAGACAGAGACTGTCTTCTCTACCTTATAGCCGAGAAAACGAAAACAAAGCTAAAGTTCGGAGACACATCAGTTAAGTCACACACCTAGATTCAAGCCCGATTCCATCTGCACTAAGTATATCTCCCCACTCGCAGGCTTTATTATATGTCAGGGGACAGAGTATGGGTCTCCCCAACATCGAAAGGAAGGAGCAAGAAAAGAATCAAGACCAGGGACTGAGATTTCACAGACAACCTGGTGGAGCCCCAGCTGTCCCGGGGCTGATCCTGATACTTCAACAATCACAGCTCAGAAGCCTGGGTTCCATCGGCCACTCTGCTTTCCCACTCATTTTTAAATTTGCATAAATTCTTCCCAGTAACTATGTTTGACACATCAAACTGTCATTTGCATTTTAAAGTCATTCATTTGTGGAAGAATAAGGAGTACTTTATAATCCCATTCAAAATTTAGAAAAGTCTAGAAAGATACATGACAAATGATTAATAGTGACGACCTCCAGAAAAGGACAGCAGGTGGTGCAGGGGAGCTAGAGAGCAGGATAACTGTCAGTTTTTTACTGTGTACCCTTTCGTATTGTTTGCTGATAATGTGAGCTTTTTCAAAAAGTAAGACAACAAAACATTCATTGTTTCCTACCCTTCTGCACATACTTGCGGAAGAGATGGGATATGAGGAACTGTGACCCTCTACGTTTGATTCTGGAAAATACTTCCAATTGAATCCCTTACCCTTGTCCCACAGGCATTGATGAACTCTTGAAATTGTCCATCAAGTTGAGGTGAATGGACTGTGAAACGGGTCTTGGAGTGACAACTGGGGTTAGATATTCCTGCTTTACTAGGCATGGAATTAGGAAGAGGAAACGGCCTAGTGAAACTCGCCCTGTGCCAGGAAACAAAAGCATGCTCATTCAGCCACGGGCTCCACCCGGTTCCTGCAAAACAAGCTGATGAGCACATAAGGCTTTGGTGAGATGCATTTCTGCAAAACGACACCCTCCATGGGTGGATTAGCATCCAGGTAAACGCTCAGGTGGCTGGACACAGAGGACTCTGCATTCCTGCCCACGAGAGGAAATGAGGGCCACCACCACGAGGAACAGAACAACAAGGCCAAGGACAACAGGGTCTGCAAAGCACCGCTCTAGGGGTCGTGGATCTAAAAGTTATGCACATGGAAAGATATGAAGATCCTTGAAGTAAAAATACTAATTTTCATATTCCCATTATTGTTTTAAAAAATGTGTGCTTGTGTGTATAAAACCTCTAAAAAGATGTAATCCAAACCTTTAATGCCAGTTTCCTCAGTAAAACTGGTATCATTTTTTTTCTCTTTTATACTCTTTGATTTTGGGAGCTAAAAAGGCATTATGTTTGAATTAATGATTTTTATTTCAATTTTCAAAGAACTAAAAAATATTACGAAATCAGGGTGAAAATAAAAGGCCCACAGGGAAGGGCCCAGCCCAGGACTCTGTCCGGGAGCAGGACCACCAGCAGGGGCCACACCACAAGGAGAGGACTCCTGAAGCCATGTGAGGAGCTGAGGGGCTGTGAAGGGAAGGGGAAAGAACGTTTATGAAGAAAGAGAAGGAGAAAACATTTGTTGTCTAGTCATTTTATTATACAATATTTTTTAATTCTCACAATAATCCCCCTGTGTGATTTTAGTGCTTCTCAGGTGGCAGCATTCAAGTGCCTGTCTATGTCTCATCAAATGTAAGCTCCTTCTTTGACTACAACGCTTTCAACATAGCCAAGAGTCAGGAGTGGAACTGGAAGTCACATCTCCATGTGGCAGCCCAGACCTCAGGGTCCTGCGCCTTTGGGAAGAGGTGGGCCCAGGATGGGGAGGCTCTCCTCCAGCCTCCTATGGTCCATCTCCCCCTCAGCCTCCTCCCCATTCCAGCCTCACTGCCTCCTTTCTGTCCTTTTATCAGCAGCCTTCTTCTGTGTGCAGGGCCCTGAAAGGCTCTCCCTCAAGGACATCTTCATTGGTCCTTCCACCTGCTTGGGTCTCTGAGATATTAACAACCATAATGAAGTGACTGTTAGTATTGTTATATGTGGAAGGCATGCTCCCCTATCAACTGGAAGCTCCAAGAATTCTAGGGCCCTGTTTGTCTTCTTTTCCACCATAATTCCTGGCATCTAACATGAGTTTCTCAATAAATATTTGCTGAATGAAGAGGAAGCTTTAGAAGTTGGAAGAGATTCTGGGAATTACCCAGAGTGTATACACAGGGTCCTGCTGAAAGAGACATCCTTGGGTCCTCTTAGATGGCAGAACAGGGAGCTGAGGGTTTTGCCCCAATCATAAATTTCATAACCAGTAAAGTTGCAAAGGAGCCGAGAGTGCTTTCATTTTTACCAAAACAGGAGAATACAGGGAAAAAAAGTGAAATGAGTGACTTTTGGCACTATATGGCTAAATTTTCCTCCACTTATATCCTTTAAAATATCTCTCTATAAGATACATATTAACTTTTTTGGCATGAGAATAACATCCTGTATAATAAAGAGGTAATATGCAAATTGACCATCACTCCAACACACAAGATAACTGCCCCCATGTGGACACAAGATGGCCAGCAGGAGAGGGCAGTTGGGAGGGACCAGGCCTGCAAGGGAGGGAAGTTGGGGGCAACCAGGGCTGCAGGGGAGGGCAGTGGGGGGGACCAGGCCTGCAGGGGAAGGCTGTTGGGAGCAATTGGGCCAACAGGGGAACAGTTAGGCATTGATCAGGCTGGCAGGGAGCAGTTAGGGGGTAATCAGACTGGCAGGCAGAAGCGGTTAGGGGCAATCAGGCAGGCAGGCAGGCAGGTGAGAGGTTGGGAGAGGGATGTTCGGCTGCCCGTTTAGGCCTGATCCCGGTATTAGGAGATAGCCTTTATCTTTCAGAAAAATACACTTAACTAAATATTTATGACATCAGAATACAGGGTGGAAGAAGTAGATGGGGTGTAGACAGGACAGGACTTGAGGGCTGAGGGTTGCTGGGGCTGGGTGAAGGGTCAATGATTCATTACACACTTAATCTCTTCTTATTTGTGTTTGAAATTGTCCATAATTAAGTTTTTTTAAATTTCTTTATAATGATGCTTAGTATTTAAAAAAAAACAATTTTTAAAACATGTACACTAGGCCTACTAACAGCCTCCAGGGCATGAAACAATACTAGGCAAAATCTCTGAAAACAAAAGCTCTAATAAATGCATGAAATGAAAAGAAAGTTATTGCCAAAAAGGGAAAAGGAAACAACCAATACAAAGGCCATCCCAGAATCCCTAGGTGAAATGCAGCAGAATTAACAACAGGCATAACCATTAAAGCACAGACTGTTCCCTGGGATACACTCATAGCTTAAAATTTACTTACAGGCTCATGGTATGGCTGTTTTCCCTAAAGATATATTTAGCAACCAGTGCCTTAGAAAGAAGGAAAAACCATAAAAAAGTAACTCAGCTAACTTCCTGCTATATAGGCTTCAGTGAGGCCAGTGGTAGGTGACCGTATTTTCCAAACTCTAAATCAAAATATACTATCTTACAATGAGGTAAGCTCTCTTGAGGCAGAGACAGTACTGACTATCTGCTGCTCTATCCCTGATACTCAGCATAAATAGATGCTCACTAAATGCGTTTTGAGGAAGGAAGACAGTAGAATATTTAGAATCTATGCCAGAATATTTGGAGTGTTTGGTCATCTCAGACACTGATCTATGCAAAGGAAGAAAGTCCTTGGACAAAAAGGGTTTGGGAGTGGGGGAGTAAAGAACAGCAGAAACACAATTTAACATAAATACAAACTGACAGTGGTAGCCCACCACAGCCAGCCCCTGGCCCCAAGGGCCAAGAAGGCCAGCTGGTCCTGCCTCCAGGCTGCCAATACAACGAAGATGGACCACAGCATGAACTGAATGACTTGTAAACTAGAAGCTGAGGGACCTCCTCTTCCAGCCAGAGGGCAGCAGCTGACCCAGAGACAGCTGAGTGCAGGGGCACTGGGCATGCTCTCCATCCTCAGGCAGCACTGGCACTTTCAGGAATGTGGCCTGACCTGTCTGACCTGTGCATCCATCTCGCAAACTATTGGCCCCTGGTCATTATTTACACTTGACATTGTTTTGCCTTCTTGGGAGGAAAATGAACATGACAGCTGAGCCATAGCCTATCAAAGAAATAGGGAGGGGATAGGCCGCCCAGGCTCCTCAGAGAAATGGAAACCTTTGGCTATCGAGATATTTATTTCTGATGATCTCACGGACTGAATAGAGACCCCTTCCTAAATAAAATCACGCTTGGGGGAAAAAACAAAACAAATAAACAAACAAAAATGACCGCTTTGAATGCTTACGGTACCTATGAGAAGAAAAAGAAAAAGAAAAACTCCTAGCCACCCAGAAATGCCAAAGAGAGTGTAGTCCTCATGATAGTATCCTGATAGCAAGTAACTTCTTAAAGATACTACTTTACAGCTCTGAGCAGACAACAGGTGCTTAGGCCTCACAACCAGGGGAGGTAGGGAGCGGGGAAGAAGGACATGGGGGAGAGTGATCAGGAACTTCTTTTCTGGATCCCAATGGTGCAGTAGACACCTTAGGTAACGTTGAGTGATTAAATATCCTAAAAGGACTTTTCCTGATAGGAGAAAGTGTACAAGTTGGCATTCCCATGGCAAATAGGGATGCCAGTTGTAACTGCAAATCCTCTGTGCTAAGTTCTTCACTGAGTTTCAGAGTTCTGAACAGTAAAAAGGAGATAATGCCACCAATTTCAGAAGGTTGCTCTAAGGACGCACAGACTAGCATATATGTAAAATGACCAGCATGCAGTGGGCAGACTAGTAGATACTGACAGATTCTGCTATTGGTAATGGTGTCTTTACATTTCTGAGGATCTGCATTCCTACTCAAGTCTACATGTTTCTCTTGATGCTTCTGTCTGTCTTTCCACCTCCCTTTCCTTGGGTCTTTTCGCTGCTACCATCACAGTCATCAAACGGACTCACCTCTCGACTTGACTTGGGAGAGAATCACAGAGTTTCAGAAGTTAGAAATATGGAAAGAGTTGTAGCGTCCAGGGGAGTTGTAAACCCGTCCCTCCTCAGCATCTGATAGAGCTGTGGGGCCACAGGGTGCTGTTGGGCAGCTCACCCAGCCTGATCCATGGAAGCCACAGCCACTGCACTTGGACCTCTCTACATAGTCACTGGTTCTAGGAAAACGTTTCCATTTGCTGGGAGAGGAAACAGAGGCCTCTAGGGATGCCTTGATTGGCCCAACACTACCTCGGCTGGTGAGGGAGCCAGGACTAGAACCCGGGCCTCTTCCCGTCCTCCAAGGGCCACAGTCTCTGGGAGACAAGTAGATCCTGCAAGCTATCAGCAGGGCAGCCCCAGCCCCACCCCCGCCTGAATCATGACAGCACACTCCCTCACCTGGCAACAGCCCGTGATGTTGTGTAAACAGTCACACCAAGACAGGAACTCAGGCTTATTCACCCAGGGCTCTACAGGAAAGGGGACTATAAAACCCGAGGGCGGGCGAGGGCTGCCTCCTTTTCAACATTTTACTAGGCTATGAAAACTCCCGACTTTTCCTACGTATACATATATCTGCTCTCCCTCACTCAGAGTCCTCAAAGGTCTAGAGAGAAGCAGATTCTTTCAAAACACAGGTCACTAAAGGACACCTGCGATGGGGGGATATTAAGAGCCACTGCAAATATTATCCGCTTCAAACTGCTTTGTCAATTTGCAAAAGGCTTCACCACCACAGACTCAGAATCAGCAAAGTTCAGATCACATTCTCAAAAATTCAACTATACGGTGAGACCCTGGTTCAACATGGTAAGGCTGTAATCGTTGGTGTTGTGTCTGTCTCTTACTTCTCTTGTGTAAGAGTATGTGTGTTACCTAAGAATGCACTGCATATAGATTTGGATAGAAATATGGATATGTGCACTCACGATTCTTTGAAAATCATCGGAATTTAATTTTAAAATTATCTAGCACCAATATTAACTTTAGTGTTCGACGATTTTAGAAAGATTATATTCCACATTTACCAATTTCTCAACATGAACTGTGTGCTTACAAAATAACCAATATTTCCTCTCCTAAATTATTACTGATTTTTTAATAAACAAAAGTCCATGGATAATTCATCTGAGTTGTTAGTACAATTTAAGGTGATTGTATTCTACAAAAAAAAAAACCAAAACATATTATGGGTTGAATTGTGACATACAAATAAATGTATATCAGTGCCCTAATCCTAGATACCTCAGAATTTGGCCTTTTTTTTGGTGCTGGGATCAAGTTACAATGAGATCATTAGAGTGGGCCCTAATCCAGTATGACTGGTGTCCTTATAAAAAGGAGAAAAACGGGATGCAGAGACACACATACACAGGGAAACACAATGTGAAGACTGGAGGGATGCTGCCACAAGCCAAGGACTGCCAAAAGCCACCAGCAGCTGGAAGCAGTGAGGAAGGATTCATCCCTAGGGCCTTCAAAACAAGCATGGCCCTGCTGAGTGACACCTTATCCCAGACTCCCAGCCTTCAAAACCAGAGCCAATAAATCTTTGTTATTTAAGCCACCCTCTCTGGGGTCCTTTGTTATGGCAGCTAACCTAGGAAACAAATACAAAGGCGAATCATCATAATCAGCAGCCATTCACTAAGCACAAACTATGAGTAAGGCAGGTGCTAGGCTCTAGGGAGAAACAAATACACCACCTCATTTCTATACCTGTGTAGATATGCATAAGTATATGTTGTGCACAAATTTCGCAGGAATGAGGGTATAGACATGTGGGAGTTCTTAGCAGCAGGTGACGAGGTGCCAGGTGAGGGGCAGCCCGTGAACCTGCAATTTGAGACAATCACCGATGCATACGCAGTCAGGGGAGTTCTCGGGGAAGCAGGCCTGAAGGACAAGGAAGACATCGATAAACTGGGAGACCCCAGGCCTGGGCGAGGGCCTTAGCAAGGGTTCTGGGGAGGAAAGTAGATGCCAAGGGTTTAGAAGGTAATGAGTGAACCTGTCCAGTGAGGGCAGACCAACCAGGAAATAAAAAAGGAGATAATACTGACTTGGTTTCAGGTGGACTGAGAGGAACTGGCCAGCAGGCTCTGAGTCCTGCTACCCAAACAGGGATGCCACACTGGAACCAAACCAAAATACTGGTATGTTAGCATTTGTTTTTCCCACAACAAAATATAGTTATTTTATTTCAAAGAAGAGACGTCGTGATCTTTTTTGTCTATCCTTTGTCTTCATTTGCCATTTTATCTGAGAGAGGGCCTATGCCCAACACTGAATCTCTCAGATGGCTGTTTAGAGAAGAAGGTTCTACAACAACTAAATTTTCCTGGAGAAGAAGTGTCAGGCTCTGAGAGAGAAGGGGTTTGGCTCTGGAGGACATACAGGGAGGCGGTCAGACTCCAGCGAAGGACAGGGAATTGGGTGCTGGCACCAGCCGCCCCCACTCCCCCATCTCTCCCCCACAAACCCCCACACACTGTCTTTGTATCCCCGTAATGCCCTGCCCCATTTCCAGGATGACTCCAGCAGAGTCCCCTGGGAACAGATGACACCCAAATGGCTCTGAGGGAAATACATACGCCGAACAAACCTAAGACAGGACAGCCGTTCGCGCTGTAACTGGGGAACAGGAATGTAAGATGCCCTGGCTGCTAGTGGTTAGGGTCAGCACAGTTTCTGAATGGGTGTACCTGTACTCCATTCAAATTTGCATGAAGCCCAGGACTTTATGGGCAAATATTTTCATATAAAAATATGAAATCCAGATTTCATATTTTAATACTAAAAATAATGGTAAAACTCTAAAATATCTGTACCCTGTACATAAAAATACAACGTCGAGAACACTGAGAGCCAGTGAGGCCGCCCACAGGACAGGGCTCAGGAGAACAGAGCTGGCAGCATCCCCCCAGAGGTGGCTCTGAGCTGTGTAAGGGTGAGTTCTCAAGGTAAGGTCATGCAGGGAGAAGGAACCAGGCCTGGCGGTAAGGGAAGAGGGATACTCAGATTTATGAAAAAGGACATAATGACATCAAGGCTATGCTGCAGGCATAGCCCAAGAGGGCGGGGGAGATTCAGGCCGGGCAGTTCCCGGAAGGGGACCGGCTCCAGGAGGGTCCGAGGAAGAAAAGCAAAGAACAAGAGTCACTGTTCTGGGCGTCAAAGGGAAGCAATCTGGCATCCAGTCACTGCCACTCCGTTTTATAGGCCAGACACTGAGGTGGGCCCTTGGCCTATATTAGCTCATTTGCTCTTTACAACTGGATGTTATTGCACCTGCTTGAAAGATGAAGAAACTGAGGAGCAGAGATAGTATTTGAGAGCTAATCTGAGGCCTCAGGGCAGTTAACATCATTTGTAAGAGAAAGAGTGAAAGGAGCAGACAGCCTCCCACATCCACCCCACAGCCCCAGGACTCCAGAAAAAGCCACTGCGTCTGTGGTGCCTACCCAAGAACTCCAGACACACCACCGGGAGCGAGGCAGCATGGACCATGTGCCACACCCACCAGCTCCGAGGATCCTCTCTCTGGTGACGTGGGAGCAGTGGACAGAAGAATGGCCCCACCGGCAGTGGCATCTATGTGTGGCCGGCCACTCCCTGTCATCTCAGGTCCTCAACGTGCACTAAGCATCTTCCGCGGCTGTGGGAAAGAATAAGGCCCAGTCCTGCGCTCAGCCAGCTGCAGCCCTAACAGGACCCTGGAAATCCTCTGAGAAGTTTCGCTTTATCAGAAGCCACTTGGGCCATTTACACTTCCTGCCTCCGCATCTCAGCCAGCTGCAGTCCCCAGCCTTTGCACACCACAGACCCCCAATAAACCAGTCATCTCACCAGAACTCCTGGCATCCTGCAGGTAGGTGGGCCTTGATGTCCCAGGGAGGGGCTGCCACACGCAAGGCACATCAGAGGAGGTGGCACCCCTGGGACTTCCTGCCGGTGCCTGCCTCTGGCTCCCTGTGACTTCACACCAGGAACCCCGCCAGGACTGGTGACGAAATCACCCAGAGCAGCCTCACATTTGCCACCAGTGCCTTCAAGTGCTGCCACCACCCAAGGACTTCAGTCCTGGGGACACAGCCAGCCCCACCTCCTCCTCTCTACCCCAGTTCTTCTGCAGTGAGTCACCACCGCATCACAGACGGGCACTCCGGCTGCACACCCGGTCCGCCCAGTATGAGCGGCATCGTGGCACGTGACCTATGCCTGCGGTTTCCGTCCTGTGCTCCTGGAGTTCTCAGGCAGAGGGGGCCCACCCGGGGAGCAGGAACAAGGGAGACTGGGAGGACTCTGGCCTTCACCATCATCACTTTTGCCTCGTTATATATATAAGGGCTTGGGATAACATTCTGATCAGAAGGAAAAAAAAAAAAAGAGTGTCCAATTGCTTTAAAATGTTTGAAAAGCACTGTTCAAGACAAATAGGCAAATCAGAACACAACTTGGCTACCAACGCCCCCTGACAGTGGGGGAAAGTGCCTGTTTCTTTGGGAATGCCTGTTCTTCTTCCCGCTGCCCCAGTGTCAGCCCCCAGGTACCCTTCACACACATCCCCCAGGCCTGCAGCATGGGTCACTCCAACAGAGCAAGTCCCCCATCTCCTCCACCACGCACAAGGGGACAGCCACCAAGGCCCTGTCCTGTCACTCACTCGTTTGGGACCCTTTCCAAAAAGTGCTTCTTCTGAGCCCGGCCAATGTGGCTCAGTGGTTGAGCATTAACCTATGAACCAGGAGGTCATGGTTGGATTCCTAGTCAGGGCACAATCCCCAGTAGGGCTTTTTTTTTTTTTTAAGTGGTCCTTCTGTGTCCCCACATGCTAAGCTATCCATGTGCCCCTGGCAATAGCCCAGGACCACTTCTCTTACAAATCTATCAGCTCTAAAAGGGACAGACAGGAAGGGCTCAGAGAGGACAGAATGGTGGGGGAGGGACACACTCCCAGGAACAAAAGGGCCCCACTCAGTCCTGGTCACCAACAAGGATCCAGTGGCTAAAGTCAGGCCACCTCTGCTCTCTTTAGGTTACAAGCTTTTAGCCCCAAATGTTTTCTTTGGAGAATGTTCAGAGCTAATTATCCCAATGTATCATTTATAGAGTTTTTTTATCCAGGATCTAATCAAGATTCACCTATTATATTTGACTAGAGGCCCGGTGCACGAAATTCATGCACTTGGGGGGGGGGGGTCCCTCAGCCCAGCCTGCACCCTCTCCAATCTGGGACCCCTCCCACAATCCAGAACTGCTGGCTCCCAACCGCTCACCTGCCTGCTTGCCTGACTGCCCCTAACTGCTTTTGCCTGGCAGCCTGATCACCCTCTAACCACTCCCCTGCCAGCCTGATCAATGCCTGACTGCTCCCCTGCCAGCCCAACTGTCCCCAACTGCCCTCCCCTGCTGGCCTGATTACCCACAACTGCCCTCCCTATAGGCCATCTTTGACCATATGGGGACGGCCATTTTGTGTGTTGCATACTGGTCATGACTAATTAGCATATCTGGTTGTGACTATGAGGGCATCAGGACCAATTTGCATATTACCCTTTCATTAATATAAATGTTAAGTCTCTTTTATCTCCAACAGATTCTCATCTTTTTTTAAAAATAACATTGAATTTATTAAGAGATTCTGGCCAATTGTTTTGCAGATAGTGCCATGTTTTGGCTTTTTCTGTTTCCTTATTACTAGGTTTAGTTAAACAAGGTTGGCATGAATGTTACATAGGTAACAGTACTTTTTACTGGGACCACGTCAGAAGTCACATAGCATCAGGCCACCCCACTACTGGTTACTAAGCTGGATCATATATTGATTGATTTCAGAGAGGAAGAGGGAGAGAGGGATAGAAACATCAATGATGAGAGAGAATCATTGATTGGCTGCCTCATGTCTCCTACTGGGGATCGAGCCCACAACCTGGACACGTGCTCTTGACGGGAATCGAACCCAGGACCCTTCAGTCCACAGGCTAACACTCTATCCACTGAGCCAAACTGGCTAGAGCCCTCTGTATTTTTTTTAAAATATATTTTATTGATTTTTCACAGAGAGGAAGGGAGAGGGACAGAGAGCTAGAAACATCAATGAGAGAGAAACATCGATCACCTCCTACTGGGGATGTGCCCGCAACCAAGGTACATGCCCTTGAACAGAACTGAACCTGGGACCCTTCAGTCTGCAGGCCGACGCTCTATCCACAGAGCCAAACCAGTCAGGGCCCTCTGTACTTTTTTAATCAGCAAACAACCTGTGAGGGCATGTGCCTATACTGTTCCACAATAATCACTCACCTATTAGTTTTTATATCTATTGATGACTCAACCTATGAGTTACAAAACAGATTTCCTAAATGTATCAGCTGATGTTCTATAAAGCTATCTCTCTCTCGCTCTCTCTCTCTCTCTCTCTCTCTATTTCTCTCTCTCTTTCTCCCCAATTATTATGATGCACTCATGAAGGTTGTTTTTTATCATTCAATGTGTCATAACCCATTACTATCATTCTATTTGGTGCTCAGATTGTTCCATGTTTGCCAGTGAGAGCCCTTTCACATCAGCTTCTGGGTCCTTTCCTATGACCCCATTCGCCTTTGAGTGCTCCATTGCTTTCAAGCAGGTGATGTCCCAGGCTCACCTTGTACTCTCCCTGCTCCAACCTGGAATCAGCTGTTTTACAGGATCCTTCCAGTGGGACTCATCCTCTCTTTTCCAGCAGATAAGCAACTTCACATTCTCTCACCTTGCTCTAGTCATAACCTCATTTTCTTTCCTCCCTACCTCCTTTCCTGGTCATTCATCATTTGATGAGCACAGATGGCTCTTTGTCCTTGGCAGCAGGTGGGGAGAAGAAGGGTGTAAGAGAGGGGAAGGAGAGACAAAGACCTACAGTAATTTGGGGGATGCTATCAACTATTTACCAGACAAGAAAAAGCTTCCTTTTGTATAGGTAACCACACAATTGGTTATTTCCAAAGCACAGCTTGCATTCTGAGATGGTATTGTGTTATGATTTCATGTATAAAATTTATATTATATCATAGTTTATTGCTTTATTTTATACTTATATAAAATGCATGCAGAAGAAAACCTACTACCCACACCCTAGTATTCCTGTCCCCTTCTCTTGCTTAATTTGTCTCCATTAGCACTTACCTTCTAAACTATAAGTGGTGCTTCATTTTTCAATTTTTGTTATTCTCCCAATAGAAATTATATTAAGTTCTGTAAATGATGGACTTTTTTTTGTTTGTTTACTGCTTTGTTCATTACTACACTCACATTGCCTAGAACAGTGCCTGGAATACAGTAGGCACCCCAGAACTCTTTGTGCATGAGAAAAATGATTTGCCCAGGACCCCAGGCCTAGAGGTGAGCAGGACCTGCCATGTACCCGTAAGCCTCTGCTCCATGTCACCCCCACCCCAAGCAGTCTGTTACCCACTTCCCGTGTTCTCAGAGCCCCTCTTACACTTCCAGATGCTGACACGAAGTATCACGTCATCGCTGTTTACTTACACGTCTGTCTTGCTTGAAACACTGCAGGTTTCTCTGAGGCAAGGGCAAGATCAGACTTATCTCCATGCCCCAGCACTGAGCACAGCAGCTGGCACAGAAATGCCTGCTCCCTCTGACCTGCAGCCAGGTGCCCTTGCCCTTGCCCTTGCCCCACACCCCAGAGCCTGCTGGGCTTCTCCTCTCGGGCGGCCTCTCCACAGCGTGAACAGGCTCCAACTCCAGCTGCACAGAAAGGCCAGGCCCCGCCGGCAGCTCACAATGGGCCCTTTGACTCTACCAGGCTGTGCTCTCTCAGGAAAAACACGTTCCCTGCCACAGCACCTGTCACTACAGCCAACACAGAGCCAGTGTTCATCGGGAAGCAAGGGCAGGGGCAGGGGCGGGGGCCGGCAGAGCCAGCGGTCAGAGCGGTCTGGCTTTTGGAGGACAGACGGGGGTGCAAGGTGGAGAGCCCTTCGTTCAGCAGGGCTGCTGACACTCGGCTCTGAGTAGCCTAGAGAGATGACAGGAGGGGAAGAGGCCAACATACAAGAGTGTAAAGAGAACTTGTCAAAGCTTTGCCTCAGAAATGCCTTACCTGCTCTTTTCTTTCAACCTTCTTCTCACTTTCCTCAGAAACGGGACTCTCGGGAGGCACGGTCAGCCGCAGTCTGCAGACATTTGCCTGGGAGAGAGAGGAGGGGCCAGTTATGAACCTGCGTTTGGGGTAGAAAGAGCTGGCGATCTTGTGCTTTTCAGAGCCTATACCCCTACTTTGCAATGAGGGTGATCATTCCAACCACACAGGGGACTGAGGGAAGAC
>PVJC01019168.1:0-30500 GCA_004026665.1 Murina feae
CCTCCACGGTGTGCCTGGGGGCAGGCCCCCGGCAGGTAGACACACACAGGAGGACTGCTCCGAGCCTCAGATGCAGCTGGGGGCAGGTCCCCAGTGATGACACACACACATACACACACACACACACAAAAGGCGCCTGGCAGACTGGGGCCATCATAGGACATCCACTGAGGGGTCCCAGACTGTGAGAGGGCACAGGCCAGTCTGAGGGACTCCCTCCACCCCGAGTGCACAAATTTTTGTGCACCAGGCCCCTAGTTTAAATATAAAATAATTTTGAAGTGGTTTACAAAGATACCATGCTGCACAGAATGGAATGTAAGAACATATGGAAACTGGAGTAAAGAAAAACAAGTATCTTTTAAAATGGAAAAGTAAATCAATAATGAAAATGACATGAAGCTGGGGTAAGGTCAATCAAAATAATCAAATACCTGCTGTAAAGGGCTGTAAATTTGAGTCTACAGTTCCTTACAGTCAATACTCCCCTCCCCAAAGAAAACCCCCCACACCTGTTATATGAGTCTATAACACAAAATAACCCATTTAATTAAGAAAATAAAAATGAATTTCTGGTAGTAGGAATAACAAAAAACAGCTAACAATTTTGGTTATCATATGAAACTATGGGCTTAATTAATTTAAATGCATTTTTTCATTTGATGATCACACTAACCTCATGAGATAGGTACTATTACAGTCTCCATTTTACATAGAAGAAAATGGGAGTTAAGTCCAGTATATTTCCCAAAGCACATAACCAGTAAGTGGGACAGGCAAACTCATGCCCAGGAGCTTCACCACTAGGTTATATCTGAAATAACTTTTCCCTGTAAGTCCTCAACAAAATAGACCAAGCAATGTAGAAAAGTATACCCCGAACCTCAGTGCACATAGAAACCATCTGGGGATCTTAAAATGCAGACTCTGATTCAGTAGATATGGAGTGGGCCTTGACCTTCTGCAGTTCCAACTTGCTCCCAAGAGACACTCATGCAGCTGACTCGGACCACCTGTGATTAGCCCAGCTGTGGCAAACAAGATCCCTCCAGTTTCTTGAGGTTCTATCTGATAGCATCCCTCAAAGGAAGTGGATGGCATAAAACTAAAGCAACTCTTTATAAAAGCAAAACTATACAAGGAATGTAGCTCTGGAATGCCTTGGCCTAACTAAGGAATTTAAAGTACCTAGAGGGGCCCTGACCGGTTTGCCTCAGTGGATAGAGTGTGGGTCTGTGGACTGCTGGGTTCTGGGTTCGATTCCAGTCAAGGGCATGTACCTTGGTTGCAGGCACATACCCAGTGGGGGGAGTGCAGGAGGCAGCTGGTTGATGTTTCTACCTCTCTATCCCTCTCCCTTCCTCTCTGTAAAAAAAAATTACTAAAATATATTTTAAATAAATAAATAAAGTACCTAGAGGGGAAAAACAGATGTTCCGTTAACTTATATCTATGCTCTTACTCTCTGTATATAAGTGCCACAAAATGGTAACTAGTCACATAAATTGCAACTAGAGACAGTTACTGATGACTAGATCTCAATGAGGTAGATGTTGTGCTAATTACTCCCATGACACTGGTTTACTGCAAGAAAGTAAAAAATAAAAATAAAATAAAATAATAAAGGCCAAAGCACAGATGTATTCAGAGGGAAAGAACCTGCTGTTTTCATGCCTAGAAAACAGATTTTTCTAACATAACCGCTACATGGCAGCATCCAAGATAAAGAACTTCTGATTTCAATTAGCAAAGGATGGGAAGGAGCTTCTGTGACTACAACTTCAGAGCTCACAATTTTTTTAACAAAACTGCATATGTTCAATCACTATTTTGCTCTTGATTTAGAATTTATTGCCAAGGAAACATCAATATCTAAGCACATCCAAGGTAAATCTTTCTTCTTCCTGTTTTTGAAGTGAATTGTCTAGCAAGATAGCAAGTCGTGGAGTTTAGTTAATCCAGTAGCTAGTTGGGTTTAATCCTAATCACCATGTCCTTGAATCAGCTGGACCTCCTTGTGCCTCCGTTTCTTTACCTTTAAGGTAACTGTGATTACACTCTTGTCCTCTCTGTTAATTTAATTCTGGGACATGGTCGCTTTAGCTGATGTGGAGTTTGCCATCTCATTATGCGATCAAGAATCAGTAGATTCAAAGTCTTCTGTGAAATTACCCTGGGAAGGAAGGGGGCCGAGAACTTCCATTTTCTCCTTCAATAATGCAAAGTCAATACTTGCCTGGCCCAAAGGAACTGGAGAAATGTGAAAGAAAAATGAAGTTTTTAAAAATTCTGTCCCTATACATATTATACAGTTCTTGGTTTCTATGTTATATATAGTTTCTCAGTTTCATGGTGCTTCAGAACTCAGCCAAGAAAAGCCTGAAACCTGGGTATGTGCCCTGACCAGGAATCAACCAGCAGCCTTTCAGTGCACAGGGCTATGCCCAACCGACTGGGCCACAGTGGTCTGGGCTATAAAAATTATTTCATAATTTCTATAGGGAGAGTAGAAGGGCTGTAATATCTCTATAAGAAGTGTTATTCAGTTTTTCTTGATGATTTAGAAAGGCTGCTTTCAGCTTCACAACTCATGATTGTTAGCTTTATATAAATTTTTAAGATGGTGGTCAATATTGAGAAGGCTTTAATCAAGGTTTTTGTTTTTTGTTTTTTCTAACATGATACTTTAGATTTTAGAAGAATTTCCTACCAGTTGCATCTAATCGAGTACATTCCCTCTGAGAATGTGGCCACACCACAAAGCTCACCTCCAGGAAATCACAGACAGGCTCCTACTGGGGACCTTAAAGGCAGTACATGTTGCATTGTGTACTGAACCCCACATCCCAAACAATTCCTAATGGATGCGCTCCCCATTATTATTCATCAGAGAAATGCAAATTAAAACCAGAATAAAATACCACTTCACAGACTAGAAGAGCTTAACCAAGTGTTCACAGAGATGGGGAGAGACTGAAACTCTCAAAAATTGATGGTGGGAGTGTAAAATGGCACAACCACTTCACAAAAATACTTGGCAGAACTATCTAAACTAAGTGTAGGTATACTTATATTTCCCAGTAATTCCATTCCTGGGTATATGTACAAAAGAGATAAATGCTTGTACCCAACAAAAGACATGTACAGGAATGGTTATAGGTACTTTTTTCATAATATCCAAAAAATGGAAACAACCTGAAATCCCATCATCACAAGGAGGAAGGATATATTGTGCTATAATCATAGAATGAAATAGTGTGCAAAATGAGAATGAACTAACTTTCACTACAGGCAACAACAAGGATAAATCTCACAAATAGCATGTATGACGGAGTCCGGACACAACAGACTGTATACCATAGTATTTACAAATTTACAAGTGAGTATGACAGCATTAACAAGCGGGCCACACCAGTCCATAATGATAGAAATTAGGAGAGTAGTTATGGGGGTGGGAGTGGGGTTTGACTAGGAAGGGATGTTGGAAATCTACATCTGCATCTGCGCAGTGGATTCCAAGGTGATATATATGAAAAATTAATTGAGTTCTTGACTTAAGATTTGTATATCATAAATGTTGTGTCATACTTTAACATAAAATATTTTGTATATTGACATCAATGCAGATTTGCCTTGAAAAGAAAAAGAATCAACACATCAAAGCAGCTAGCCCTAATCAGCTTGGCTCAGTGGATACAGCGTCAACCTGCAGACCAAAGGGTCCTAGGTTCGATTCCAGTCAAAGATAATACCTTGGATGCAGGCTCCTCCCCAGCCTGAACTCTGTCAGGGCTTGTGCTGGAGGCAACCCATTGATGTGTTTCTCTCACACTGATATTTCTCTCTGTCTTTCCCTCTCTCATCCACTCTCTCTAAAAATCCATGGGGAAATATCCTCAGTGAGGATTTAAAAAACAAACAAACATCAAAGCAGCTAAACAGGAAACTTGAGTCCCAATCACTGTGCCCTAAAAGAGTCTAGGGGAGGAGGGAGGGAGGACAGCAGAACCTGGGGTGTCTCTGAGTACCGAGTGTGTGTAAGTTGTTTCTCTATCTTCATCCCTCCCTTCCTCCCTCCATTTTATTTTCTTATTTCTTGCTTTTCCCCCTCAAATCTTTCCTAACTACAGAAAGAAAAAGTAGAAGCAGAGCTATGGAGTCAGGGAAGCCTGGTGCAGCACCCTGTATGGTTTTGCATTCAGCAAGGCTAGGCTTCTCCCGAACGGGCTGGCAGGTCATCGCACCCTATCTAACCCTGGAGTCCTGTGAAAGTCTAAATGGAAGGGGTGTGATAGGGAGTCCCCATAGTCTTCCTAATTGTAATTATGCGTTTTCAATTATTCTGATTACTTTATTTCAGCAACAAAGAACTTTCTGGAGGCATATTAGCCCCCTAAAACAACCTAAATCAATGTTAAAGATGTTTATAGAAGCTACCTGAAGGAATTTCTTAAAATAAAGAAAGTTAACACCATTTGGTGGTTATTCTATGGCATATCTCACAATGGCATGTTTGGATCATCAGTGTAAACCAGGGTCTGAAATATTACTTTAAATGCGACACAGTAAAGTAGGTCTCTTAAAGGTAAAAAATGCTCACTTACATGAGGATTGGAATTATTTTTTTAGTATTATGCGAATGAGTACATGTGTCTCAGGGTAAAACTGGCAGTGTTATATCTCAAATGACATAGAGTGAAATAAAAATGATGTCTTCTGGGAAAATGTAAGAAAATTTGAAGAGGTCCTAGGGATGACAAAAATACTTCAAAGGTTCAAGGGAAAAATTCAGTTTACGGATTTTATGTTCTCTACATTGAAGAGTTCTAAATTGCTTCCTAAAATATGAAAGCAGAAAGAAAAACTTTGATCATTTGTCTACAACCTGAAAATTTCTGTTCACATTTGGACAAAGAAGACATTGACTATGACCCAGTCACCTTGCCTCTGGGTAAACGTGACTCACCAACTTAAAAGTGAAACAAGTAGTTTAAACACAGTGTAAGCATTCTATTGAATGCTAGTTTGACACTTTTGTGAGCATCACATCATGTTTCTGATTTCACAGGAGAGAACTGTGCTATAACATGAAGGTAACAAATCTAATTATATTTAAGATTAAAAACACCTCTTTGGGAGAATAGGAATATGGGTCTTATGCTAAAAAAAAATAATGCAGTTAGAAAATGTGACTGAGGAAAGTCCTCACTATGCACTAGCAATCACCCCAAGTCCCTGCTCTTTGTGTGTGTTGTTAGGAAGGAGATATGAATAGTTCCAGGGAGTAAAGTGAGTAGAACTAGGTAAGAGGTTCAAATCACAGCCCATCCCTCACTCCCTGACCCTGCACATATTACGTAACTTCTCTGCACCTCTGTTTCCACATCTCTGAGATAGGAATAACTCCACTAGTCTCATAAGGCTTTTATAACTAATAAATGCTAAAACACGTCTAAAGCAGTTAGAAAAATGCCTTACATAAGTACGAGCTCTTCTACTTGATCCTCTTCCCTTTTGTTGACAACATTCACAGTCTTTTTATTTTTCCCCATAAAGGACTTTTTGTAACACAAAAAGCAAATAACAATAAAACAGCACAGAAACTTAATAGAGCAGAAAATGGAAACGCAGAGACACGGAAACGAGAGTTTATTTTAAGCAGAGCACCACATGTCAGCGTTTAGGCTAATGACGACTCCAGCTCCTTCGGTGCACCCACAGGTGCCAACTAACACATCAAAGGAGCCAAATCTCTGATGTGACAGGCTTCTTTCCTCTGTCCTTCCCACCACTTCGCGCAGTGCTCACTGACTTGAAACCTAGCTGAGGTGAGCAGTAATGAAACTCAAACCCAACACTCCTCGCTCCAGAAGAGGTCAAACTCGGATCCCTGGCAAACGTGTAAGCAACACCTCACTTAAAAGATTTTGAACGGCGACTTGATGGCACAGCAGCATGAACTACAACTAGAGCAGCTCCCACTAAAAGTTCCACACGCATCGCAAGGGCCCCGTGGACCACTGACAGCAAAATGCCACTGTGTTCCAGGAGGAGCATTTAGGACACTTGTTCTGGTTTATAAAAACAAAACAAAACATTCTTTTAGTTTTGGGTTTGCTTTTAGTCCAAATAACATTCTCCAGGAATTCCTGGGCCTCTTGGAGCCCCTGTCTCGAGCAACATTAAGGAGCAGCTCTAGGTCCCTGGGAGAGGCGGGTTCACAGTGGAAAGAAAGGGGGACCCAAAAGCACCTGCGTGTCCAAGTGTTTAGGCTCCGGGCCAGGTTGACACCTGGTTAGACTCAAGCTAAGATACTGAGGGAAACACACGCCATTTCATCTGGGTTTCATCATGGATGCCTTCCTAATAAAAGCACAGCTACTCAAAGGAAGAGCCTTAACAACATCAGAGCCCAGATGGATTCTTTTGCCCCATTCTGGGGAGTTGTTCCAGCCAACATTATTAGGTAATGTCTGAGACACCCATTCTCGCCAGCAAATTCTGTGTTTTGGTTTGGGAGTGGTAACTGGAGAGGGGCTCCGTTTAATCTGCCCACTGTCAGCGGTAAAACTGCCAACCGTCTGTTGTAAAAGAAAGCACATCAACTGTGCCATTTTGACTTGGCTGCCTCACAACAGTTATTTCAAGTCTTCATTACCAAGGAAAGCGTGCAACCAACATCCCTGAGTATTACGCATTGTTATTGCCAACACTCACCCATCCTTCAACCTCTCACTGAGACCCCCTCTTTCTGAACCTTATCTTACCCTCAGCTTGGGATAGATTAAGGGAGAGAGTTGGAAGAGGGAATTGTGCACATCACTTGGTGGTGGAATGTATGTCCTGGAGGCTAATTCCAGCAGGTCATAAATGCAAGAAGTTCACCAAAAGGTTGAGGAACCTTGAGGCTTCAGCAGGGCTGCAGATCTGCATGTTATTGCCTGCTGCCAGACAGCTGAGGGCAGCTCCCCCAACTTGATAATCTTTTACTGTTTACCAAACCTTACCTTTGCTCTGTATACCTGCTTTGCTACAGGGCAAAATGTGTGACTTAAAGCCCTGGGTACAGAGATTCAGAGAGCTTAGTTACTAAAGCTAAGCCTGCCCTGGGTCCCCCAAAATGCCTCCCAAATTTATACTTCATGTCTAGTCTCTTTAATAATTTGTGTCACAGCCCTTTCCCCAGATTCCTGACCCTAGTAGACGTGGATAAGACCCCAGCATATTTGCCAGTTTCATTACTTTCCTTTTTACAACGCTGAAAGTTTCATGGTTTATTTGGGGGGCCCTATTAAAACATCTCTGACTCAAAATAGCTACCTGAAAATGTCACAGACTGTGAACTGTTCAAAAACATTAAGAAAAACATCTCCAGAGAAAGCAGTAGTATTTCTCCGGATGACCGTGAGTAATCACAAAAAGATTCGTCCAAAAGACGCTAGGGGCATATGTATCCAAAGAGACCTATCTCTTGTATGCTTACATGTTCTATTCTGTGTATAAGGAAATTCAATAAGGATGTGAGGATGGTGCTCCAGGAAGCTTTAGAAACTCACCAGAGACTTCAAGGATCATGACATGACCTGACCTTTCATCTCAGGCTCGCAGAATGCCTTAAGAATTGCATCAGTGGGCCCCGCTGGCGTGGCTCAGCGATTGAGTATCAACCTGTGCACTAGGAGGTCTGAGTTTGATTTCTGGTCAGGACACATGCCCAGGTTGTGGGCTCCATCCCCAGTAGGGGGTATGCAGAAGGTAGCCAATCAATGATTCTCTCCCATCACTGATGTTTCAATCTCTCCCTCTTCCTTCCTCTCTGAAATCAATACAAAAAATATATATTTTTTAAAAAGAATGTCATCATTGGGATCCATGCACATATATGAATCTTGAATTCCTTTGCTTTGCTACTATTACCATAACTCATAGCAATACAAGTACATAAAAAGGAAAGAGCAGGAAGTGAACTACATATATGCTTTTTCTGCCAATTCCAGATAATACAGGGAAGCAGGTTTAGAAGGAACGACATATCCGATGGAAGGGAAAAGACAGCTAATTTCATTACTCTGCTTCCATGGACCCAGTCGTGTTTTTCAGTTTTCCTACTGCAACGTTAAAGGGGATGGATAGTCCTGCTGGGAGGCGCGTCTGAAAAAGGAAGGAAAATAAAAAGGTCACCAATAAAAAGGTGATGGCAAGTGCAGCAGAGTATGCAATAAAAAACAAGCAAACAATCTGTGAAAAGTCATCCCCTTAACAAAACCAAGGGCAGTGCCAATAAAAATATGTAACCATTACTGGAAACCAATGCATTCATCTTTTCACATATACACGCAAATGTTAGTAAGCCTCTTTCATTAAAAATGCTTTTCTTACTTGAAACAAGTATACACTTTAAAAAAAAACAATTACTCATCTGCTCAAATACATTCATCAGCTTTTGCAGATATTAGTATAATTACACTCTTTTCTCCAAAATATAGAGGAAATCAAAATGTAAGAAAGCACTATCTGTGAATGTTAAGAATTCAATAATGTTTCACCTCATCCTTAAGCATTATTTCTAGTTGCTGATATATACATGTAGTATACCAGTGCTTTTCAATGGAACTTTCTCCGAAGATGGAAATATTCTATATCTGCACTATCCAATACAGTAGCCACTAGCTATTGAATACTTAAAATCTAGAGAGTGCAACTAAGGAAGTGAATTTTTAATTTATTTAAATTTATATAGCCGCACGTGACTAATGGCCATCAAATTAGACAGTATAGATTATATAGCTATTGCCTTGTTACTTTGCAATTCTTTTCACATTAACTATGACTGATCAGGGGAAAAATGTTGTCAGAAGTATAAGAAAATATACAAAAGTTTGCTAACTTTAGCGCATAAAAGTTTTGGAAAATCAGTAAGAAAATAACAAAATCCAGTGGAGGAAAAGTGGACAAAGTGAATAAATAGACAATTCTCAAAAAATTAATATTGCAATAGATATTTAGAAAAAATTTTCAACTTCACAAGTGATATCAATGAAAAAAAATTTAAATGAAGACATCTCCAAGTTGGCAAAGATTAACAAATGGTTACAAACAATACTGATAAGTTTATGAGCATTTATACTAGAACTTGGACAATCTTTCAGGACAGTTTGTCACTATACATCAAAAGCTTTAGGAATGATCTTTGTCTGACATGGTCATTTCATTGTTTGTAGGGTTTTAATTCTTACCGGAGGATATTTTTTCCACTGATTTTTTTTTTTTTTTTTTTTTTTAGAGAGAGAGAGTGGAGGGGAGAGAAGGAGGGAGAATGAGACACACCAATTGGTTGACTCCTGCATGCACCCTGATGAGGTCTGAGGACTGAACCTGCCACCAGGTAGCAGTGGTCTTCATCCAGCATCTAGAAGGGTTTAGGAATCTGGAGAAGGTGCTGTGCAAAAATTAAATAAGAGTCCAGAGACAAAACATAATTTTGAAAGGCATTATAAGGAGTCAGAGAAGACTTAGCTAAAAGAGCTAAGTTCTCTTTGTCTCTTGACCCCTTGCTATTTATTAACACAATTTGTCCTAAAGTGTGATATACATCAAAGGGTAGGGTTAGGTACAGAATCCATTGTCAGATTGGGGAATTGCCTATGGCTGTTCAAGTGTTTGGCCAGTAGGAGGCAATAACATGTAGATTAAGATGCCCTTAGCTGTCTGGCAGCAAGCAATCAATTTATGCATCCTTTTCAGGTTTGGGGAAATGCCCTCAACCGTCTCCAGATGATTCAGCCCTGCTGACATGCTGGAATTGGCTTCTGGCAACCAGGTACATGCCCTTGACCAGAAATCGAACCCACCAGCCTTCAGTATGCAGGCCAACACTCTAACCACTGAACATACTGGCCAGGGCATTTTGTGAGGTTTTTTGGCACATTGGTTTATTATTTTGGAAATAATCAGATATACAAAAAGATGTATATAAAAGGCTCTTCCCAACTGCTCATTGTGATAGTAAGAAATTAGAAAAAGTACTTGAAGTTTATGTTTATAAAATAGTGAAATCTTCTCTAAGGTATATTATGCATATATTAATTGAAAAAATCTGAAAGAATATTTATTAAAATGTCAAATCTCAGTTTTACTGTGCTATGAGATACAGGCAATTTTTTTTTCAATGATTTCCACACTAGGCATACATTATTTTATAAATTAAAAGCCATAAATTCTATTTTTAAAATATGCACAGTGAAATCTTTCCTTTGTAACACTTTTCCTACCCGATTCCTGACAGTGGAAAGCATCACCGAAAGGTGGAAAGATTTTTCAAGCTGGTCCCATGTGAGGACTTGGCTTACAAAATGTTGTCTCAAGCAACACTTTAAAACTTTAATGCAGATACTGGTCACCCAATGATCTTGTTAAAATGAAGATTCTACTTCAGTAGGGCTGGGTAAGGGCCTCAGAGGCTGCATTCCTAACCAGTGTCTGCCTGCTGATGCTAATGCTGCAGGTGGTGATCTACACTCCCAGTTGCAAGGGTTTCAGCCAATTATCAATCACCAACCAGTTTGCCACTCTGGAGCCATTCTCAAAGGTATTTCTTCTATTCACAGGTTAACTTCATCAGGATACCCACTTTAAGCTTTGTGTTGGCTTAACATGGCTTCCTCCGCTGGCTTGCATTATAAATCACTGCCGACTTCTAGTGTTTGACCTTGCTACACATTACAGTCACCTGGGGAGCTTTTACTGCTCAATGAAGTCAGTATATTAATTCTAACATGACTAGACATGTTTGTCAACCACTATTCTACATAGAAGAGAACATCTGAGAAAGATGACGTCATCAATACATGAGCAATAGCAGACATAGCTGTGCTCACTTTCCTATCAGATAACCAAACCCTTCTCAGGATCATAAGGGACCCTCACATCAGCATTATATAATAGAAACATAATGCAAACTGTGTGTCATTTTTAAATTCCTGATAGCCACATTAAAAGTTTTAAAACAGCCTGGCTGGCATGGCTCAGTGGTTGAGTGTCGATCTATGAACAAGGAGGTCATGGTTCAATTTCTAGTCAGGGCACATGCCCGGGTTGTAGCTCAATCCCCAGGGGGGCCGAGCAGAAGGCAGCCAGTCAATAATTCTGTCTCATCATTGATGTTTCTATCTCTCTCGCCCTCTCCCTTCCTCTCTGAAATCAATAAATATATATATATTTTAAAGAATTTTGCACTATAAAATTGTGAATGGCTCATAGAATGCAATTTACTAAATCAGTCCCGGTTCTTACAAACTAGAATAATCTCATCCTTTGACAGTTGAAAATGTATATAATTTATATTTTTACAGTCAGTGATCCATAGTTAATTTTCATCTTTGAGGGGATTGACAGTTTCCACACTCTGTAGCTAGGGTGTTGTGTCCCTGTTGGCTTGGAATAGCAGGAGGCATTCAGTTTGTTTATAGGTGTTTTCCAGATAGAAATGATTGGTCTGGTAGGGGAGCAAGGTTGTTCGGAGTGAAAAGAAGATCCCTAATTTGGGGTCTAATTTTGGGGAAAGATGCTGAAAATTTTGTCCTAATGAAGTATAAAATCATGTAGATGAGGAAAATGTATTTATTTCTATTCTTTAACCCCTAGTCAGTGTGAGGTGTGGTATTCAAGTTTATGTGTTCCCAAAGGTATTCTTACTTTCTCAAACTGAAAATTTAATATAAAATATTCTTCTGTGAGGACTCATCAGACCAATGGTACACAATCAGAATCAAGAAAGCTGTCTGTGTAAAATTTAATGCACTGAATACAAATCAGTTGAATAAAGTTTAGGCCAAATGATGATGGACTAAACAATGAGTAAGATGTGTTTCCACTTTTATATTTCAAATTATTGTGTCTCTTATGGTCAAGAGCTTAAAATTTAAACAAGGTAATACTAATGCAGAGCAATGTTAATAAAATTATTGCTGTTCTGCCCTGGCCAGTGTGGCTCAGTTGGTTGAGCAACTGATATGTCGCCGGTCCAATTCCCAGTCAGGGCACATGCCTGGGCTAGGGACTCAGTCCCCGAGGGGGGGCATGCAAGAGGCAGCCCATCTATGTTTCTCTTTCCCTCTCCCTTCCTTTCTCTCTAAAATCAATCAAAACATACTTTAAAAAATTATTCATGTTCTGAATATTGACCTACAATGGTATATGTTCTACAGTTTAACTCTTTGAAGCTTGTCTATTGCTTGATTACTATTATGTAGACTATTTTTAAATGCATTGGCCATGGCACCTCCACCAATACACCTACCCCACTACCAAATGGAAAAAGTAGAAAAGATACTCTGACTTTAATATTAAGAGAGTTTACACCTCTACCTTATTCTTGTTCTTGGGAAACAGCACCAAATCATTAGGCTTTATATTTCATCACTTCCTAAAAAGATAACTCTAGACTTTTACTTGTGGTAGATGTGTCATCTTTCTTATCTAAACTGATACATTGCCATGTCTTCGTCCTTCATCACAACAGCTCCTGGGTAAAACCAAAAGATAAAAGAAAAGGAAACTCAGTCAACTGCTTGATGCTAAAATCTTCTATAAACCTATAAGATACAGAAATCTAACCAGCAAATCCCTACTCTCTCTCTTCCTCTGTTGAATGAGCACCAGAATTACAAGGAAGTTATCTTTCAGGCATCTCTGGCCAACAAAATGCTGGGCACTTTTGTGCCACACGGAAATGGAAGCTCTGAGAATATATCCAGATAAAGCAGAGATCATGGTTCCCGTTATGACCAGGAGCTAGAGGAGGGGAAAGCAAAAGAGAGAATGAGAAGAATACTTTGGAAATCTACTTCAAATATGGGTCAGATGTGAGAGAATTAAGTATATTCTATGAGAAAGGCATTTCAGGATGGAATGCATATGACTTAAAGATGAGGTATGCCATTTATTGGTCTCTGTTGGGAAAATAATATTTATTGTGACTAGTCTTTCGACTTATTTAGTCATTCTGATATATACTTTTCCTGGGTGGTGCAGATAACTGTATTGAATAATTAATTAATATTAGATGCTAACCAACAGGATGTTGGAACTTTATAAAAGAAAAAAAATGAAAAGAATTAATGTTTTTGCTCATTGAACATGGATATACCAGTTCTGCTCCATCTGCGCAAGCCGAGTATGCACACCAGCAACCATGTCTAAGGGACCTGCAGTTGGCATTGATCTTGGCACCACCTACTCTTGTGTGGGTGTATTCCAGCATGGAAAAGTGGAAATAATTGCTAATGATCAAAGAAACTGAGCTACCCCGAGTTATGTTGCCTTTACTAATACTGAGCTATTGATCGGTGATGCTGCCAAGAATCAAGTAGCAATAAATCCTACCAACACGGTCTTTGATGCCAAGTACTTGATTGGATGTAGATTGGATGATGCTATTGTCCAGTCTGACATGAAGCATTGGCCTTTCATGGTGGTGAATAATTCAGGCAGGCCCAAGGTCCAAGTGGAATACAAGGAAGAGACAAAAAGCTTTTATCCAGAAGAGGTGTCATCCACAGTTTTGACAAAGATAAAGGAAATCGCAGAAGTCTACCTTGGGAAGACTGTTACCAATGCTGCTGTCAGTACCTGCTTACTTCAATGACTCTCAGAGTCAGGCCACCAAAGATGCAGAAGGCATGCCAGGAGGAATGCGTGGGGGCTTCCCTGGTGGCAGAGCCCCTTTATCTGGTGGTGCCTCCTCTCGGCCCACCATTGAAGAGATTAATTAACCCATCTTTGAGCATAGATCTGGCATGGTTTAACACAGAAAATTGAAGGACTCAGATTTGTAGCAAATTCCATGGCAGTTTTAAAAGTTGAGCTGTTGGAGAACCAAGATGGCAGCATGAGGTATATACCTAAATGTGCAGCCTCCCACAACTACATTATAAAAATACAACTATAAAGATAAACGGCCATCCTCCAGAACCACAATCTGGGCATTTGAGATGAGAGTGCAAGCTTGAAAGTGTTCCCAATTGAAAGAGACATGATCACTAAATGCAATGCACGTTCCTGGACAGGATACTACACTGAAAAGGAATAGAGACATTGTTAGGACCACTGGATAATGTGAATAAACTCTTTGAATTTGATAGTAGGGTTCTGTCAATGCTGATATTGTTTGATGGCTGCATTTTCTAATGTTACAATAGCATACATTCCAGCTTAGGGTGGAATGTAGTACATTTTAGGGGTGATGGGGCATCATGTCAGGGGGGTTGAGAGAGAACAAATGAAATAAAATGTTAACTGATCACCCACCCAGAAGCTGGGAATACAAAGGTTATTGTCTCTCTGGCAACATTTCTGTAAGTTTGAAACAGGTTCAAAAATTATTTTAAATGTTAAAAACAATACCACAATTCTTGAAATAAATTTTAAAAATAAATTTTATATATATACTAGAGGCCCAGTGCACAGAAATTTGTGCACTTGGAAGGGGGGAGGGGAGGTCCCTCAGCCTGGCCTGTGCCCTCTCACAATCTGGGACCCCTCTGGAGATGTCCACCTGCTAGCTTAGGCCTTGACCAGGGGGATCAGGCCTAAGCTGGCAGTCAGACATCCCTCTGGCAGCCCAGGAGCCTTCTGGGGATATCTACTTGCCAGCAGGGAGTAGGCTTAAGCTACAGTCAGACATCCTTAGCTCTGCTGAGGAGGCAGGAGAGTCTCCCACCACCACCGCTGTACTGGCAGCAGTTAGCCTGGCTTGTGGCTGAGCAGAGCTCGCCCTGTGGGAGCCCACAGATCACTAGGGGGAGCTTCTGCATTGAGTGTCTGCCCCCTGATGGTCAGTGTGTGTCATAGTGACCAGTCATTCCCAGTCTTCTGCTGTTAGGGTCAATTTGCATATTATCCTTCTATTACATAGGACATATACAGTGCATGAATTCAAGCATGGATGAGACCCAGCTGGCTGGCCCCAATGGGGGCTCATCAGCTGTCAGGGGGGGAAGGGCCACAGGAGGTTGGCCAACTGGCCCTGCCCCCCATCAGGGTGAGGAGGGCCAATCGGGAATGAGGACAGTGGGGGAAGGGGCCTGGGGAAGTATGGGCAGGGGCCGATCGGGCGACCAGTTGTTCAGGTTGTCTGGTCCTTCCGGTAGCTAGGTTTATATATATATAGATTGCTTTATTATTCCCATCAGCAAGTTTTTAATGATCCTATGTATATAATTAATTTGAGCCAAAAAATATATATGTACATAAGCTAACATATAGAAAGCAGCTAGGCCATTTCCACAACCAGGATACCCAATGGCAATACCGATAAAAAAATGAAAGTGTAATAGTTTTGCTTTGTCACTGTCATCTGTAATTTTATACCATCAACTCAAAGTAGCAAGTCTATGCCTTTCTCCAAAGTAAATTTCTGAGCATTTTTATTATCTTTTTCTACTTCAAAAGGCCCTATATTCTTGTGAGCACTTAAATGTTACTTTTTTATATTAATGTTAAATGTTAATTAAATTGTTTTTCCCCTTTGTTGTAGGACCCTTCAAGGAAATTTTGTTTGTTTTGGTTTGTTTTTTACACATGTCCTTCTTTTATCTGGGTTCATTGGCAAATACTCTATGTAAATACTAATTTATTGAGGGAATACTTTACCTACTTTCCTTTTTGGACCATTCACTTATTTAACAAAAAGTTGAACAATACTATGCTAGATATTAGGGGTGAACAAAAATGAGAATGAAAACATATATAGCTTATGGTATGGGAGATAGATACTTAACACATAATAAAATATGCAAGTAAAATTACAACTGTAGTAAGTACTAGAATGAAAACATATAATAGGGAGGTTTGTTTCTCCATTTCTTTGTATCAAAGAGTCAGTAACTATGGTCAATTCTATAAATTTGAGGCCATAATTTGTGCCAAGCTCTGTGGTTACAAAGATAAGGGCATGCTCTAGAGTCTAGACCTTGCTTTTCAGCATTTCAAAGTTTTGGAGCAAAAATATAAGCAAATTGCAAAACAGCATGATAAGCACTTTCATAACCACCCAGAATGTTCAAAGTTCTAGGGGAGAGAGGATAGTATCTGATTCTCCCAAGTGGATTTGTTCCAAAGGTTCTGTCACCGATATGTCCAGCAGCATTCTTTGGCCTGGAGAACAGTCCACACACATAATTACAAATGGAAATGCTCTTTTTTCGACTGGTCTGTGAGGCACTGGACATAAAATGCTGTTGTCCTTCAAGGTTGGGCTTAGACATTGTCCCTTCAGCTTCATGTTATAGATAAATAAGTAAGTGAACTCTCAGATTTTATGTAAGCAAAGTGAATAACTTTCATATAAGTTTATTTGCCTTCAGAAAGAAATAAAGACCTAAAGAAACAGTTAGGCCTGAGTGCTTTTATCTCAGTTTGAGGAAGGGTACAGTCATGGAGAAATATAATCAGGTAGTAAACTGGGGGAAATTTAGCAAGGCCTGTTTGTTCAGATTCTTGGCAGTGCCCCTCAGTCTTGAAGATAAGGATGGTCCTTTCCTACAGGATAGAAATGGAATCTCTTGCTCTAACTGATTTGGCTCAGTGGATAGAGTGTCGTCCTGCAGACTGAAGGATCCAAGGTTCAATTCTAGTCAAGGGCACATGCCCGGGTTGCATGCTTGATATCCAAGAGGGGGCATGCAGGAGGCAATTGGTCAATGATTCTCTCATCAATGATGTTTCTAAATCTCTCTCCATTCCTCTCTCTGAAATCAATAAAAATATATATTTTTAAAAGAAAGAAAGAAAGAGCCCTAACCAGTTTGGCTCAGTGGATAGAGTGTCAACCTGAGGACTGAAGGGTCCCAGGTTTGATTCCGGTCAAGGGCATGTACCTTGGTTGCGGGCACATCCCCAGTAGGAGGTGTGCAGGAGGCAGCTGATCGATGTTTCTCTCTCATCAATGTTTCTAACGCTCTATCCCTCTCCCTTCCTCTCTGTAAAAAATCAATAAAATATATTTTTAAAAAAAAGAAAGAAAGAAAGAGCATCTCTCACATGAGGGTTTTATGACCAACTTCAGGGGAGAAGGATGGTAGGAGGTCAAAGAAACCTTTATGCTTCTGCCATTTTCTCAAATTCTTTCAGCTTAAAATATTCAATACGCAAAGGTACTATATTTTGGGGTAGCTTATCCTGAACGTCACCAATGCTAATTGCTCATTTCTTGAACTCTCTCTTCTCCTGATATATATGAGATTGTCTTCTCTTGCTACCCCATACATGTCCATGTTCCCTAAGGTTTCATCATCCAACCTTCTCCAACTTCATTTGGGCACTTTCCTCCTTCACCTCTATTGATATGGCTTCAGATATCACCAATGTGTGAACGACACCCAAATATCTATTTCCAGAACAAATAATCCGTTTTGTTCACCAATTCAAATACCCTCTTAGATATCCCACGGGCAAATAATATTCAGCTTGTCCAAAATTAAATCCCCTATCATCTCCCTCACAACTCACCCATCCTCACTCCCTCAAATAATTCCAAGTCCTAATTAGACTCCTGATGTCTTTCATACATTCACATTTCTCATTCCCTACTGTCACAGACTTAATTCAGCTACCACCTTCTCACTTGAATAATTCAGCAGCCTTGAGCTTCTCCTAGGCCTGGCATTGAGCCTTCCTATTCATCCCATAGACTGCAACCAGGGATTAGATGACCCTCCTTTCTTTCAGACTAACACATAGTCACCTCAATTGCAGTATCAATGATACTAACCCCTCCCCCCAAAAAAAAACACATGTGCACACACACTTATACCCACATTTTACAAATTTCACAAAGGAAAAGATGTTTTGTTTTTCCAATTTATTTTTCTACCCCTACTGTCCAGTTAACTGCTTCATACACTGTAGTGCCTTTAATGTTTGAATGGACGAATTTGAGTGAACTTAATTTATGAAACTTATAGATTATTCCTACTTCATCTTTAGCTTCAATTCTTAAGGGAAACCAGTATAGAGCATTCAAATATTTATTGAGAGATAGTTTTAAAAAACACATCATACATTAGGAATTTATAAAACCAAATTAGCTTAACTAAACATCAGCTGAGATAACAGTTTTTAATTTGGCTTTGCGGTGCTGCAGAGGTTGTTATTAGTCCAAGCTGACAATCAGGCCCCTGAGTCACTAATATGCTTAAATCTAACACTATGTTTGCTCAGCTTTATGAAGGAAACAGGACAGGAGACACAGTAGGTTCACCTCTCATCTCAATGTCACCCACAGCTCATAGGGCTGCCACAGAGCAGGAAGTGTGTGTGGTCATAGGCCACAGTGAAGCGCCCTTGGTTTTCCACCTGTCTTCTAAACTGGGTGTTACGGCAGCTTGAAGCCTGCCTACCCCCTCAGACCTCCAGCCCAGGAGAAGAGAAAAGTCAAGCACCAAGAAGCATGAATCAGAAGACACCAAATGTCTCAGCACCAACGCTGTACCTAGAACAATAGAACAGTCCATTCCACTTTAAGAATACAGTACTTCAGATCTAGAATTCTGTACTTAATATAACTATAAATGACATTTTCATTCGCAGATACACAAACAGCCCAAAGGTAACCTCTCATGGAATCTTACAGGACCCTACTAACTAGAGGACAGGCTCCCTTTGAATGAGAGAGTAAGCCAGGAGAAGGGAGTCTAGGGATCTGAGAAGGAGGGATCTAGGGCAGGAGGAGGGTGAAGGAAATTTCCATGATGATGTGATGGTAAATCCCAGGAAGGCAGCTGAGGAGACATGGAGAGGATACACATTCGAGATTGGAGCAACAGGATAGAAGGTGTGTCTTCAAGAATATGGAGAAACTGTGAGGTTACCCAAAGTGTTAGAATATGTTAAAAGAAAGTCAATACTTTATGAGACAACACAGGATGAATTGGACATGGTGCATGGAAAACTAATCAAATATAAAAATAAAATTATAGCTCTCTAGAAAACAAAAGTGCAGAAAGAAGCAATTTTAAAATCATACCGGTGAGGTTCAGGACAGGATACCCAAAAATATGGCATGTTGGTATATTGCGTGTCTTAAGCTGAAAGAATTTGAGAGAACAGTAGAAGCACGAAGATCTCTCTGACCTTCTCCCAATTCTCTCCCCTTAAACAGGTCCCAAGACCCTCATGTACAGGAGCCCTTCCTATACTCGCAGGAAAGGACCATTCTTACCTTCAAGTTCCAGAATCTGAATGAATGGGCTTATGTTCTTTGTCCCACCATTTTCAACTGTCCACCTTCATCAAACTTAGCATTAAAAAAACCAGGTTGAACCATTCCTTCAGGTCATTTCCTTATGAAGGCTCTTGTCACTAAAACTTGTATTAAATGATTTGTATGCTTTTCTCTTGTTACTCAATCTTTGTCAGTTTAATTTTCAGACCCAACCAAGAACCAAGGAGAATTTTTTTCCTCTCCTGCAATGTACTACATGGGTAAACTATGGGCGATATTTAAATGATCATAATAATGAAAACAGCATAATGATTTATCAAAAAATGAAACTGAAGCTATACTGGAAATGAGAGGGTCATTTCGTGTCATTTGAGGAGCAAGAGGGCAGGGTTTAGAAATAGGGAATTGACCACTAGAATATAAATTGAAAAATATTGCATTAAATCAATGTTATTTCCAAATATGGCAGGAAACACCAAGAAAAGAAATTGAAAGTGTTTTTTCTGAGGAGTAATAATCATGGGAAGGAAGCAGGAGAAGGTTGTTCTTTCTCAATTATAATCCTTGTGAAATACATGGCTTTTTAAACCATGTATCTGCATAGTTTTGAAATAAAAAATTGGTTTAAAAAGTAGAAGAAATACAACTGCTTTATCTTCAGAAATTCACATTTAATTTATGGATAATAACAAATCAATATGTCTTGGATGGTCAACCTAAGAAAGTAAGTATAAAACAGGTTTAAATTTCCTGCTGGCACATACAAGGTGGGGCAAAAGCAGGTTTGCAGTTGTTCATAAGAGAAATAGTACAATGATTAATAAATAATGCAAGAATAAACTCTGTTTCATGGTCTCATAACTGTAAACCTACTTTTGCCCTACCCTGGATTAAAGACATAATACTTCATATTGAGCAATACTGTTAGAATACATTGTGAGATGTGACATTCCCATCTTTTTTATTTTTTTTCTAATTTTTTTCATTGATTTCAGAGAGAAAGGGGGAGGGAGAGAAAGAGAGAAACATCCATAATGAGAGAGAATCGTTGATCGGCTGCCTCCCACGCGTTCCACACCAGGGATTGAGCCTATAACCCGGGCATGTGCCATGACTGAGAATGAAACCACAACCTCCTGGTTCATAGGTTGATGCTCAACTACTGAGCATCACCGAATATCATCTTGAATACCATCACGGTATAACTGTTCTGCCAAAATTAAATGGATCAGCTAGCTGCAGACTCCTACTTGTCCCCAGCAGCTCTCCTGGTCAGCCACATGCACCAATTTAGGTGTGAGCAGAAAATGAAAATTTTCATCATTCACTGTCATTGTGGTGTGTTTGTCAGTTTAATCTCTCAGGCATAGCCTTGAGAACTAGCAGGGTGCTGGCGTTTACTTAACTCTGCTATAAATGCCAAGCAGAACTTTGGCATCATAATAGCCATAGATATATTGTTGATGACTTTCTGCTGTACCACCCTGGTAAGTTTTAAATGGTTTCAAGCTGCAGATATTTTGGAGACATTATCAATTTTAAAGTGCTTAGAACTCACAGATCTATTGCTGAATTATTAATGACTGGCATTTTATATGGACAAGGTAGTCTAATAAATGTGTCAGCACTCTGTAGGGAGGGGACAGAGAATGTGTAGCCTCCGCCTGTCTTTTGTTATCAATGTATTTTCATGTGGCTGGTGATGATTCCGCCAAAGCAAATAGGAAACCTTGGACATAACAACAAAAAGCAAAGCGCAATCTGTTTCCTTTCACAAGCCAGGGCCACTCATATCATTCAACTTATAAGAGGGAGTCACACTCATTTTACATTTTTATTTGGACTCAGCTGTAATTACCGGGCAGTGAACTAATGAAATAGAGCCCATTAGGGGAGGACAGAGCCGTAGGAGTCGGCTATTTATCTTGTTGCCCTAGGAAAGAACTCTCTGCTAGGGGAGAGAATCAGGACCGTCCTGGGTACATCCAGCAAGTTTTCAGTTACCTGGACTTGTAAATGGAAGTCTTTTCCATATGGGAATCAAAGGCGACAGTTCCATTTTGTTGTTTTAAGTCATGAAAAATTGAATATCTTAAGTTTCAACACAGGGACAGAAGAGAAGTTTTAAAATCTTCCATATAATACCTCTGGAATACACAAGCTATTGATAATCGTGGTTGCCTCTAAGGAAGATTGGGTGGGTGGAGGTTAAGAATGATAAGGTTTGGGCCTAGTAATAGGAGGTCAGGGGGCTTTCTTCTTACTACACAACTCTTGAATTTTACACCATATGCATAAATTACCATTTTTTAAAAACTAACTTTTAAAAACACTGTGCGTGAATGCATATCTATAGTCTTATAATCTTAATTGTTCTTGCTCAGACATCCGTGTTGCCTGTTGGACCAGCAATCACAATACTTTCTGTTCAAGAATATTCTGTAAAACTTAGGTTCCATATTAATATATTCCATGGCTTTTCTTTTGAGTACATTATAGCTCTCTGGTTTCTGGTGTGTGTGTGTGTGTGTGTGTGTGTGTGTGTGTGTGTGTGTGTGTGTGTGTGTTCACAGCTGGAAGCTGAATTATTATGCTCCCTAAAAGTCCATCTAGTTTCATTTCTTTGGGGGATATCAGGTGTGCCATGTCCATTAGCCATCAAGTAAGAGAAAAGAAATGTAGAAAACAGAGTGGTAATATTCATTTATTTTTAATTGCATATTGTTTTTTATTTAAAATTCAGCATTTGAAAACATATTCTTATTACACAGAGTATCCTTAAGTTTTTTCTTTTAAAAAAAATTTCTTTATTGATTAAGGTATTACATATGTGTCCTTATCCCGCCATTACCCTCCCCAGCCCCCCAGAGTGGTAATATTTAAATAGAGCTATAGAGAGTGTCAACATAAGAAATGTTCAAACCTGTAGAGAATTTTTATGAGTTTGTATGAGCCAGACAGATGACAATTGCCAGGAAGTAAAATCACAACAGATTGAGAAAATGCCGCCGAAAATGGCAATTTTACCACTTACTTTATACATCAGATTCAAAGAGCATTATGTAAGGGGGTTACATGACATTCATTGGTGATAGATTAGGGAGGTGGGAGAAAGCAAAACTGGGGGTTGGGTAGGGAGGGAGTAACCTCTGGGACTGGATAAAAAAGTAAACTGAATGCCATAACTGGTTTGGCTCAGTGGATAGAGCATCAGCCTGCAGACATAAGGGTCCCAGGTTTGATTCCAGTTAAGGGCATGTACCTTGGTTGCAGGCACATCCCCAGTGGGAAGCGTGCAGGAGACAGCTGATCGATGTTTCTCTCTCATTGATGTTTCTAGCTCTCTATCCCTCTCCCTTCCTCTCTGTAAAAAATCAATAAAATATATTTTTTTTTAAAAAGTAAACTGAATAGAGACATACTTTTTTTTACATTTGTGTGGGCATAGGACAGTTAACAGTCAACAATTAATACAATAACAATAACAGTGAGGGAATCTGTGGTCTGTCCTCTGATGTGTGGTTGTGCCCTAAGGGGTGAGGTGGGGGATTACTCTGATATTCTGAAGGTATACTATCCTAGATGCAAAAAGACAATAGACAGGCTCAGTAAGGTAAAGACTGGCCTTTGTCAGGGAAGATACCAGCCTAGGACATGACTACTTGCTATGACCTGCTTTTAGTGAGGAACTTTTAATTTCAGACTATCCGATTAAGTCTCTGAGTTTGTAAGGCCTGCCGTGCAGGCCTCCCCTGAGCTTGTCAGGTTTGGTATGTGGCCTCTTTTTCATCTACTTTTTCATCCTTAAAGAGCCTAAAGTTGTAGTTGTAGCTGCAATAATGTCTAAAATAACAGTTAATTTGCATTTTTTTAAATATATTTTATTGATTTTTCAGAGAGAGGAAGGGAGAAGGATAGAGAGTTAGAAACATCGATGAGAGAGAAGCATCCATCAGCTGCCTCCTGCACACCCCCCACTGGGGATGTGCCCTCAACCAAGGTACATGCCCTTGACTGGAATCGAACCTGGGACCCTTCAGTCCACAGGCCAACGCTCCATCCACTGAGCCAAACCGGTTAGGGCTAATTTGCACTTTTTAATCTATTGATTAAAAATATGTTTATAATTTCTTTACTTGGTCATCACAAAACTGCTCACAGTCTCCCTTCCTGCACTTCTGCAACCCCATCCCCTTTATTTACCTGTATTTAAAGCATTCGCTCTCTAACTCATTAGGGTCGGAGCATGTTAAAATGTAAACTGTGAGTGAGCCGAGAACACTACCGAAGCAAGTCTGATAGTACGATTTTATTCTTCTCACACAGAATTTCAAACTTTTAAAGTTCTAAATTTTTAATACCAAACTTAAACTAATTTTCAAAAATAGAAACAACTGAAATTAATACTTGTTCTCTATTTTTCCAGCTAAGTTTGTAAAATCAGACTGTGTTTATGTGATTCCTAACAGCTGGCTTTAAAAAAAAATGTAGAGCTGGCTATCAGGTATCAAAATTATTTTGACTAAATTTTAGGGATTTTTTTGTTTGTGAGTTGTTTATAAATAAATGAAGCACTAAATTCAGGAAGTCCAAATTTGTGTGAACATATAAATGTTGAGAATTTTCTTCATGTGTATAATCTTGAATAGTTATCTACAAAAACTGAAATATTTTTGTATAAACTCTTAAATATGGATCACTATGGGAAAACAGTGTGGCTCCTATTTTAAGTAATTATGAACCACAATTACTAGTGTTTTTCTTCTCTCAGTTCTGTCTCGTGTCCTAGGTTGAGCACTTACCTCCCATGTAGCCCATGAGTCCGGAGCATACACCTTGTACTTCCAGGGCAGACTCACTCTCAAGGTGCTTATGTCACTGGCCTGGGACATTCTTTTCTGCTTTTGAGCCTTGAAGGGTTTCATCTTTCTCTTCCCAGTTGGCTTCTCTGTTCTGCCAGTGCTCACTGGACTAGCAGAGGACTTTTGTTTGTTATGTTTGGCCTCCAAGGGATTCTCTAGGGGTCTTTTATTCTTCCTTTCCCCTTCTCCCCATTTCTCTTCCCTTTCATCCCACCCCAGTCCCTCTTCCCCCTCCCTCCCCACCTCCCCGCCTCAATGGGCAGATGGTTTTGCACTTCTGATTTATGCCTGAGGTAAAGCAGCTGCCTTTTAAAGATAAGAACCAGAGAGCAGAGATATCAAGCTGACACAAGAATAACAGAGGAAAGACAAAAGGCCCGTTTCCCTAAAAATAGCTTTGTCATTAGTTTTTGTTTTTATGTTGAACACCCAGATTTATTTCCCCTTGTCCCTCTGTTAGAACAAACCAGTCAGTCAAACTACCTCCACCTGAAGAAAAATGAAAAGTAAGTCCTTGACTCCAAGCTGCTTTTACCAAAGTAATATGAGGACATGAAAAGTGGCTAATGTGAATCCTTTTTGTTTTTAGTAACTGTTAAAATGGTAGTACTACCATGAAAATGAATTGTTTGGGGCCAAAAAAAATGACCTAACGACCGGTCGCTATGATGCTCACTGACCACCAGAGGGTAGACACTCAATGCAGGAGCTGCCCCCTAGTGGTCAGTGGGCTCCCACAGCAGGAGTGCTGCTCAGTTGACCCACCTGTACTGGTGGCAGCCATTCATTCCCTCAGTAGTCCTGCAGGTCCAATCTCTGTAGAACGGGCCAGGCACCATGGCTGTTTCCCTTCCACAAACGCTCCACAAGGAAGAAACAATATAAAAGTGGCTGCCATGAACAACATAAACTGATGAAGAAAAACAGATTCAGAGACAGAGAAGCATAATCACATGCTCAAACCTCAGAGGGAAGGTAGAGGAGGGTGGGAGTAAGGGGGAGAGATCAACCAAAGGACTTGTATGCATGCACATAAGCCTAACCAATGGACACAGACACCCGGGGGTTGAGGGCATGAATGGGAGTTGGGGGGGGTGGGCAGCGGCGGCAATGAGAGAATAAGGACACATATGTAACACCTTAATAAAGAAAACAAAGCAGCCACCTGGTGGCTCCTGACAACAGGCGTGAACATCTGGATCCCAGGCCAGCAAGGGTGTCCCATGGCCTGCCTGGAAGACCAATCAAGTCCCGCCTCTCCCCCTTCCCCCCAGGATGGGTGCCAGACACAGGGCTCATGGTTGGTGAGCACCGCTATGGCAGCGCAAGACTTTCCTGATCAGGACTGACTGGGTGCAAGCCCAATGCAGGCACAGGGGGGGCTGGGATGAGCGGGAGTGGCAGGCAGGAGCAGCAGGTGGCTTTGACTGCCCGTTTCAGCCCAATTCCTGCAGACCACAACGAGAGACCCCACCCATGCACGAATTCGTGTACCAGACCTCTAGTAGGAGGATAAAAAGACAAATCAGAAGAAAACGGGACTATGAAGACCAAAGAAAATTGGAAGCAAAGCAAAGTAAGCTAAAAATTATGAAGCAAGCGTAATACATAGATTATATTGATAAAGGTAACTCATATATTGGGACCCACAAAAAGAAGGGCATCCCAACAGCCTGGCCAAGTCATACCAGATAAATCTAACCTCCATCAGCCTGCACTTACAGGAAATCCAACCTATATCCATCACAATCCTCCCCTCAGCTCAGCCAGCTGACCTTCCTCTAGAACAATGATCACCAACCTTTGGACCTCATGGACCACCAGTGGCCCACAGACCACCAGTTGGCAACCAAAGCCCTAGAAAACAGAACCTATTAGCCTTACAAGGCAATCTCCGGCCTGCTAGCCAACCATGCTGCTCCCTTAGTGCCTCTTCTAAGGGTCTATAAACATTCCTTCCCCAAATCCCTCAGGAACAGTGCTGCACTGTTTGTAAGGCTCCACATCCATTGATTATTTCCCCTTGAATAAAGGACGTGAAACCTGCTTCTAAATTATTTAGTTTGTCATTTGACAACATACATATGTTTATATATGTGTATGCTATATGTATGTTTATATATACACACATATGTGTGTGTGCATGTGTGTGATGCATATTTGGGCATAAAGGAGTAAGATAGTGATGGACAACTCCATTCACTGAGCAAGAGAAACCCTGTGACTCAAAAGCAAAGGCGAGGTGGCAGCTGCCACTGCCCCCTGTATTTTTCCTCCTCCGCCGGGGAACAGTGGCCCCAGAAAAGGCAGATATTCAGTTGTGTTTTGTTTCTCTGAATATCCTCGAGGGTAAAGTTACATCACAAAGGTACATGCAGCAAGAACTAGCCTCACTCCTCTATCTGTAAACCATAAGGTAAAGAAGAGAGAGGTCAACACATACTCTGCGTAGGGCTTCAGTGTCTGGGCTTCGGTGTCAGACGGTCAGGGTGAAGACAGTCTGCCAGATACTGTGTCGTGATCTTAGACCCTGCCACTCAGTGTGATCAGTAAGCCCACTGTGTTGCCTATACCTGAGAGCTGATTAAAAATGCAGAATCTCAAGTCTCACCCCAGACCTATCAGTCAGAATTTACTTACTAACAAAACTCCCAGCTGATTCTTTTCATAGACAAGTTAGAGGAACATTGATTTAGGGTGAGTTACCTAATCTGTGCATGTCCCAGGTTCCTCCTTTATAAGACGGACATACCAGCACTTACTCCCAGACATGCAGACATCGTGAGTGTCCAGTAACTGTTAATAAAGACAAGTCATAAAACATGGCTCAGGATTCTGGAATTGAATTCTACACACCCGTGCAGGTATGATTAAATGTAGCTAAAGTTGGGTTTTCATTTTAAATGTTAACTGACCTTTATGACCATTTCTCTCAATGAAATGGTCATTTAAAATTAAGTAGTTTCAAAATGGCCATTCATACTAATCGCCTACATAAGCAAGTCACTTTGCTTTTCTGGAAATCGTGGGATTTTTTTGTTTTTTTAAATCTGGGCATAAGAGCCTGTCAGCTAAGCTCCTTTCTAATTCTAAATTTTTATTTTAAAATATTTTCTATAAAAACTAACATTTATTAGTTCATTTGGAATGTCACAAATTGGATATAATGATAGTATAATTCCTAGTCTTTCTAATTTATAAGTATTTTATCTTAGAGGGAAAGGAAAAGAACCAAAAGGAAGGATGACCAGAGTTAAGAGGCAAAGCCTGCAGGAGGGACTGAGATTGTGTGGATTTCTGATTTCTTTTCTATACAGCTATGCTCTCTAAGACTGCATGCAGTTAAATACGCTAAGTCAGAGATATTTTAAGCATCATGGCGCATAAGTCATGTGAGCCTCTTGTTCTAAAATGCTAGTTCCAAGGGTCCTACCTCCTGGTCCAGGAAGTCTGAAGAATGAAGCCCCGGAATCTGTATTTATAACAAACGTGGTCCTTGTCCTGACACTGGCCAATTGGTGGAGACCCCGGCCCTGAAGTCTTAAAAAAACAACTGCTGAATATTCTGCTGCGTGCCTCCCCTATCACCTCCCCTAAGATTCCCTCCTGTGAAAAAGCGATAAAGCCTCCAGACAAAGGACCCAGCACATGCCGTCCCTTTGGGGCGCAGCCCCTGCCATTCCCTTTCTCCTCTTCATCCCTCCCTTTTCCCCCATAAAAGGCAGGCATCTCCTAAACTCTAAGGGACCCCATGAGGCTTGCAACCTGGAGAGCAATGGGCAGTGGCAGGTCATCGAAAGCTATTCCCCTGAACCTGTTCCCAGTCCCCCTTTTCCCTGACTTCTCAGAGAGCTAAGGCAACCCAGCCTAGGCTCTCCTGTTGCGTCTTCAGTGCCAAACCCTTCCTTGTTTCACTGTCCCCAGCTCCCTCATAGTCTCCCGGACCCATGCTGTGAAATCTTTCCTGCACAAAATCAAGAGCCCACACACTACCGGCCAGCCCTAGGCAGACGCACTCATGGCCACTTCCCCTTTCCTCTAACAGTATAATATAAACACTTTTTTTACTCACAAATATATACTCACTAGGGGCCCGGTGCACAAAAATTTGTGCACTCGGGTGGTGGGGGTCCCTCAGCCCGGCCTGTGCCCTCTTGCAGTCTGGGACACCTCGGGGGAGATGTCCACCTGCTGGCATGCCTGGCCAGCCTGGGTGAGGGGCTGAGGGCCATTTTCAGGCTGCCCACAGCTCCTTCAGGGTTCGTGCACTGGGGGGTGGGAAGGCTGGTGAGTGCAGGCCTGGACGTTTCCCACCGGAAGGCCCACGATTGCACACGCTTGGTGGACCCACACCGCTGAGGGGACACACCTGGCACAGAGTTCGGTGGCAAGCAAGGGGCGGACGCTGGTGCAGGATCCCTCGGTGGGGCCCTGCTGCTGAGCAAACACACCCGGGGTGGAGCTGGGCAGTGAACTGGCTTTGGATTCTCCGCATTGTGCAGCAGACGCTCCCGCACGCCCTATGGAGGCCCCTGAGGGGTGGATGAAGGTAGCGGACCCTGGATGGGTGCTCCCGCATGCCCCCGAGGAGGCCCCTGGGGCAGAGCCAGACAGCAGACCCAGGACGGCTGCTCCTGCACACCCTGCAGAGGCCCCGTGCTCCTGCACGCCCTGGGGAGGGCCCCAGGGGGTGCAGCCAGACAGTGGACCTGGGACAGGCGTTCCTGGATACCCCTCGGAGGCTCCCGAGGGCGGAGCTAGGCAGCAGACCCAGGACAGCTGCTCCTGGACGCCCCGAGGAGGCCCCAGGCCAGATCTCCCACCCCCACTGAGCTCACACACCTGGCACAGCTATGCCGGCCCGCCGTAGAGGCTCCCAGTGCAGAGCCGTCCTGCCAGCCTCCATCTTGGCTGGGTTAATTTGCATACAGCCTCTCTGATTGGCTGGTGGGCGTGGCTGTGAGCAGAGGCTCAGCCAGCCTACGCAGGCAGTTGCAACAGAAGACTTTGGCTGTTGGCCTCCATCTTGGCTGGGTTAATATGCATACAGCCGCTTTGATTGGCTGGTAGGCGTGGCTGTGAGCAGAGGCTCAGCCAGCCTAGGCAGGCAGTTGCAACAGAAGCCTTTGGTTTGTGGCTGGGTTAATTTGCATACAGCCGCTCTGATTGGCTGGTGGTAACGGTCAAATTTGCATGTTTCTCTTTTATTATATTAGATAGGCACTCCGCACTGTTGCATACAGATAGAACTGTCATTTGGAAACTATATATGAGTTTCAACTTTGATATAATTTCTATGTTGAGGATAATAAGCAGCACTTAAGAAAAACAAATCTGTCTTTCTCTTTGTCCCTAAATACAAAATAGGACTGACCTAAACTGTTCTTATAAGGATCACATGAAGTATTTCAAAAATTCTAAAGCAATTTTATTTATTTACTTACTTACTTTTATTTTTTTAAACTAGAGGCCTGGTGCACAAAAATTTGTGCACTCAGGGTGGGAGGTGGGGGGTCCCTCAGTCAAGCCCGTCATGTGCCCTCTTGCAATCTGGGACCCCTTAGGAGATGTTCACCTGCTGGCTTAGGCCTGCTCCCCAGAGGATTGGGCCTAAACTGCCAGTCAGACATCCCTCTGGCAGCCCGGGAGCCCTCAGGGGATGTCCACTTGCCAGCGGTGAGCAGGTCTAAGCTGTAGTCAGACATCCTTAGTGCTGCTGAGGAGGTCGGAGAGTCTCCTGCCACCACCATTGTGCTGGCAGCTGGCAGCCTGGCTTGTGGCTGAGCAGAGCTCCCCCTGTGCGAGTGCACTGACCACCAGGGGGCAACTATTACATTGAGCATCTGCCCCCTGGTGGTCAGTGTGCATCATAGTGACCAGTCACTCCCAGTGGTTCTGCTGTTAGGATCAATTTGCATATTACCCTTTTATTATATAGAATAGAGGCCTGGTGCATGGTTGGGGGCTGGCTGGTTTGCCCTGAAGTGTGTTGCAGATCAGGGTGGGGGGCCTGCTGGGGTGCCTGGCCAGTTTGGGTGAGGGGTTGAGGGCTGTTTTCAGGCTGGCCACACCTCCTTCAGGGAGGGGGATCCTGCTAGGGTGCCTGGCCAGCCTGTGTGAGTGGCTGATGGCTGTTTGCAGGCTGGCCACAGCCCCTTCAGGATCGGGGTCCCCACGGGGGTAGCTGGCCAGCCTAGGTGGGTGAGGGACTGATGGCTGTTTGTAGGCTGGCTACAGCCCCTTCAGGGTGGGGGTCCTCCCTGGGCTGCCTGGCCATCCTGGGTGAGGGGCTAATGGTTATTTGCAGGCTGGCCAAGGCCCCCAGAAACCCAAGCTCCCAGTAAGACTGTCTGGAAGCAGGTATCTGGGGGTTATTTATCTTCTATAATTAAAACTTTGTTGGAGAAACAAGATGG
>PVJC01019169.1:0-30533 GCA_004026665.1 Murina feae
GCCCCCAGGGGGCAGAGCCAGGCAGCGGACCCAGGACAGCTGCTCCTGGATGCCCCAAGAGGCTCCTGAGGGGCAGAGCCAGGCAGTGGACCCAGGATGGCTGCTCCTGCAAGCCCCGTGGAGGACCCACTCTCCCACACGCCTGGTAGAGGCCCCCGGGGGGTGGAGCCAGGCAGCAGACCCAGGACAGCTGCTCCTGGATGCCCCGAGGAGGCCCCAGGCCGGACCCCCCCTCTCACTGAGCTGACACACCTGGCACAGCTATGCCGGCCAGCCGTGGAGGCTCCCAGTGCAGAGCTGCCCTGCCAGCCTCCATCTTGGCTGGGTTAATTTGCATACAGCTGCTCTGATTGGCTGGTGGGCGTGGCCGTGAGCAGAGGCTCAGCCAGCCTAGGCAGGCAGTTGCAACAGAAGCCTCTGGTTTGCTCTAGCTCCATGGCTGTTGGCCTCCATCTTGGCTGGGTTAATTTGCATACAGCCGCTCTGATTGGCTGGTGGTAATGGTCAAATTTGCATGTTTCTCTTTTATTATATTAGATGTTAGGGAATTGCAAATTAAAACAATACTGAGATGTTACTATATACTTACAAGAATGGCCAAAATCCAAAACACTGACAACACCACATACTGGTGAGGATATGGAGCAACAGGAATGTAAAATGATATAGCTGATTTGGAAGATAGCTTGGCATTTCTTACAAAACTAAATATATTCTTACCATATGATCCGGGCATTGCATTTTTTGGTATTTACAGAAGTTGAAATTTTACGTCTACAGGAAAACCTGCACATGTATGATTACAGCAATTGATTAATAATTGCCAAAACTTGGAAGCAATCAAGAAGTCCTTCAGTAGGTGAATGGATAAATAAACTGATACATCCAGAAAATGGAATATTCAGTGCTAAAATTAAATGAGGTCCTCAAGCCATTAAAAAACACATTAGGACATCTAATGAATAGTAGTAGTAGTAAAAGAAGGCAGTACTGTATGGTTTCAATTACAGCCACACACCACATAATGACATTTTAGTTAATGATGGACCACATATACAATGGTGGTTCCATAAGATTCTAATGGAGCTGAAAGTTTTGTACTGCCTAATGGCATGGTGGCCGTCCTAACACTGTAAAGTAATGCATTACTTGTGCGTTTGCAGAATGCATTTTTGAACTCCAGATTTCCTAAATACTTCCAAGAGGCTATTAAGGCAACATAGAACAAGACTGTATCTCAGAAACCTAGGCATTGAGAAGGAACATTGATGGATTTTTTCAGGAGGTACAGAGATAAACAGAGGAAGAAATGTGAGAATGTCAAAGCATATACACAGGTGAGGGGAGGCAGAGATGGAAAGAGAACCGACATATTCATGTTCAAAAAGAAGTCTGGGAGAGAAAAAAAAACACACACCCAAAACAAAGAAGCAAAACTCAAGGCAGAGGAAAAAATGGTTTCATATAATACAGTATTGAAAAAGTAAAAGGAACACACTAACGCACAAACTGGTGGCAGGTAAGTCCACAGTCCATTGTGATAGGTACTTCCAGCATCAATCACATAGGTTTCTTCTCATCTGTTATCTCAGGTTACTTACAGATGTGATAACAAGAGTCTCTCCCAGGAGGGCAGGCAGGCCTCAATCACTAGCTTCCGTTTGTGCCATGTAGGCATCTAACTTGGCACCCAGGTGTCCTTTTGTTTGTGACATATTTGCATCCAACTGGCTGTCCAGCTACTCCATGGTTAGTACAGGGTGAGCAAAGGCACCTCTTCCTCATCCAGGACCTCGGCCGCTGCCTCCAAAGCCCTCTCTTCTCCTACCTATCATACTCCAACTTCCACCACCAATTCTACCGCAACCCACAGCTCCAGGCCCTAGGGCCCCTCTCCCAGGACCTCCACGACCTCCACCACCACCTCTTAAATCATTGGGAGACCATGGTTCATCTACCTTGGAGTAGGTTTTGATCTCAGAGTAACATCCTGGCCCTAAGTAGGGTTCTCATAGCATACCCCCCCCCCCCCGCCCCAGTCTTCCCTAGGAAAGCTTCTCTGGATTATGGGCAGGCCTTGTTCTCTGATCACTTCCCTGGCCAGGGCCTCTATAGGCTGGCCTGTGCCTGGATGTTACCCTTACCCTAATGCCGCTTAAGCTCTTAGTTGCTTGGCACCCAAGAGATGCCAAGCCACAGCTTGGACATATCCCTCCATAGCCACTGTCTGGATTTGCATATAAAGTCTGCTTAAGTTTTTGTTTTTAATCTTCACTTCAGTATATGTTTTTATTGATTTCTAGAGAGAGAGGAAAGGAGCGAGAGAAAACATCGATGTGAGAGGCACGTCCATCAGTTGTCTCCCGAACGCTCCCCAACTGGACTGACCAGGGATGGAATCTAGGTACACACCCTTGACCAGGAACCAACCCCATGACCTTCTGGTATATGGCCGATGCTTTGCCCACTGAGAAACACCAGCCAGGGCTGGGTGATATTTTATTGTTGCTGTTTTTTTGTTTTGTGTTTTTAAAAAATATATATTTTGTTCATTTTTTTTTAGAGAGGAAGGGCAAGGGATAGAGTTAGAAACATCGATGAGAGAAACATCCATCAGCTGCCTCCTGCACATTTCTTACTGGGGATGTGCCCACAACCAAGGTACATGCCCTTGACCACAATCAAACCTGGGACCCTTCAGTCCACAGGCCGACACTCTATCCACTGAACCAAACCAGTTAGGGCTGGTGATGCTTTTTAACACAACTTTCAATGCTGAGTGTGCAGCCATCTTCAAATCCCAAGGATGGAAGGAAATGGACACCAGTGCTCCTCTCAGGGATGCCATCACAGCTGTGGTAGGCGGGCAGGACCTGCCGAACCTGAGTTGCTGGTGGTGGGGCCCAGGTTAACTTGTTTGGGAGTTTGTTAAATGTGTAAGTGGTAGACTGCTAGATTAGTCAGCCAGTCTGCCTGCTCGCCTAGCCTGCCTTTTCTTACCTTTCCTCTGTCCTACCACAGCCACTGCCGCCAACTCCTGCTCAGTGTCCTAACTTAGACCAGATACTTGAGGGTAGAGACATGCATTTTTTTTTTTTTTTCTGAGACACGCTTTTTGCAGTGCTCCTCGCCTAGACCATTAATTCATTCAACAGATATTTTCGGAGCGCCTTCATTATGCCAAGTACAAACAGACATGAACTCCAATCTTGTGGAATATAGTTTTATGGGAAAGACAACCATTATTCAAGAAATCATGAACAGTTACATGAAGCAATATTAACAAAGTGCTACGAGAGAAGGGCCTGCTTTAGACTGGGGCCAGGGAAGGCTTCTCTAGGGGAGTGACATTCAGGGACCAGTATAAACAGGGCTAAACCACATGAAAAGGCAGGGAGATAAGTTTCCAGGAAGACAGAGGTAGAAGAAAAGTTGGTCTGTTTGAGGAACTGAAAGAAGGTCTGTGACATGAAGCATGACCTAGAGAGAGGGGCTCTCTACACTGACACACAGGAGGCAAGCTGGGCTGTGCAGACTCACAGGCTTTATTCCAAGTGAAGGATTATGAGCCAGGGAGGGACACGAGCTAATCAGTCATAGGCTTTTTCAGGGTGCTACATGAGGTTTACATGAAGGGAAGTATTTAGAGGTCATTATAGTAATTCAGGCAAGAGAGTGGCCAAGTCTATGTTTGAAAAGTGTTCAGCATTTCTGGTCCCACCTGCTGTTCTAGAACTTGGCCACTCCCTGTGATGAGGCGGAGTCCACTTCCTTCCCCTTAAAACCAGATTGTTGGGTTTAAGATTATTGGCCAGCATTCATGAACATGGACAACAGTGTAGTGATTGCGGGGAGGGGGTGAGAGGAAGGGTGGGTAGAGGTGCAAGAGGCACAGAGGAGATAAATGGTGATGGGGAAAAAAGATGGTTGGCCAGCCCTGAAAAAATGGAATGCGGGAAAGTGAAAGTGCTTGGCTCTCCGTGAGGTAAGAAAGGTGACCAGCTTCCTCCTACCCACCTTGAGCCTCCTCACAACCCCCCAAATTCTCATACGCTCATCCTGGGAACCAGCCTCCACCCTGTGAAAGCTCACATATGGAGAGACCCCCGGGGGAGGAGCCTATGTGAAGAACTCAGGCTCCAAACAAGGGCACCATGGAGCAAATGCGAATCACCCATCATGCCTGGTCTCGATCCCTGACCCACAGAATCCATGAGTGGGATGAAGGGCTGTTTTACCTTGTTAAACTCTGTGGTCAGAAGTTGCGCAATGACAGCACCTGGAACAAGAGGACACTGGCTAGAACTTGTGTAGTAGCAGTGGACATGGAGAAAAGTAGACCTATTTGAGATGTTGAAAGGAAATAACATTAATAAAATAGTCATGAAAGGGACAACTTCTAAATTACGAAGGTTTGAGTGAAGGCCCAGATGGAATACCTTTTTAAAAATCTCTTTGCAGCTTTGGCAGGGTAGCTCAGTTGGTTAGAGCACTGTCCGGTACACCAAGGTTGCAGGTTCCATCTCTGGTTAGGGCACATACAAGAAGCAACCAATGAATGCATAAATAAGAGGAACAACAAATTGATGTTTCTCCAAATTTTAAAAAATCTTTCTTTACATCTTGAGACCTCTGTTTATTTGGTTTAAATAACTTGATCTCAGGGATTGGTAAAATTTGTATTTTTAATTCATTAGCTTCTTGGCATGAAGAAAGATTTGAGATCAAGTTTTCTTTTTGATAAAGGAAATGGAGGTGCCTGAGGAAGGAAGGAGAAAGAAATAGATGTAGTGGGTCTATAACTACTCTGACATCAGCCCTTCCTCTCAATCTTCGTGCTGTTAATGGTGATGTTTTCATTCACCTTTGACAAGGAGTCTGTGCTGGTTGTTATACTGTTATTAATGACACAGTGGCTAACATTCACTAGTGCCAGGCATCACAAGCACTAGCCCAGGGGCGGGGAACTTTTTATAACATCATTTGTGGGTCATACAAAATCAACTTAAAAACTGCTATATTTGGTCAAACATTTAACTAACTTTCTAATGCCTTCTGGGCCTTATATGGCCTGTGGATTGGCCATTCCCCACCCCTGCACTAACCCATCTTATCCTCACAATAAGCCTGGGGAGGAAGTGCCATCGTTGCTCCTCTGCAGGAACCCAACAGCAGGGAGTTGAAGTCAGCCACTTCAGGTCACAGAGCTGGTAGCAGTAGTGCTGGGACCCCCATCAGGCTCTACATAGCTGCAGACTGATCCTCGCTCTGACACCATCTTCACAGATGATCTCGGGTCCCTCACAACTTCAGAAACGTTAGTAAGCAGCTACTCTCTGCTCTCTAGAACTTTATGCCTGACATTAAGGAGTGTGTGTCTCTGCTAAGGGAATGTAGCAGAGACCCTAACTGCCTCCCAACTTTGCTTCTCTTCCAGGATTGTGTGGTTAAGCTGTGGCCAACGGGACTTGAATGGAAATGATGTACTTGCCTTCTTTAAAAAAAAAAGGGAGCGTGACCCACCCTTGTCCCTTTTACTGACCATGAGCAATCCTGGTCCCACAGAAGAGGGCCCTGTGCTCAGGATGGCAGAACCACCAGGAGCCTAGCTCACTGACCTAACTCACACCAGGTTGGTTTTACCCAGGCTCTTACGTGGAGAGAACCTGTGTTTATGCCACTGCTACTTTAGGCTTCAGCTATAGGAGCCGAATTTATATGTAGACTACCAAGGAAGTGTGAATATAGTGCTATGGAAGCTCTGGGAAGGAACTATTATTTTCTGGAGTATTTTTCTTTACTTGCAGACCTCTCTTACTGAGCAATTTTTGTTCGTCTAATGTTAAATGATAAAATTGAGTTAGCTAAGTGTGGGAAGGATATGACAGACCAAGGGCGATCTTCCCAGGGGCAGGATTATCTGCAAGGTGGGTTTTCTTCCTGTGTCTTTTATGTATACCTGAATCTTAGTTGTGGATTTTCAGCAAAACACGGAAAATAAACTCTAAAATTCTTGATAGCTGAGTTATCACAGTAACCTATACAATCCACGTTGTCTGTGTCTTCCCACTCTAAGCCTTTTAGTTGTTAGCCTTGTGTAATGCCCATATTTATTCAAGAGGCTTTTTAGAAAAAAATAAGATATATAGGTTGTCTCTGCAATGCTATAGTTTGGTTTTCTTTTCACCTCTAAATGTATACCAACAATTTTATAGTTACTATCTGAATTTTGTGTAGAGGTAATTAACTCAATAGAAAAAGGACTTTTACAAATCAACAAATCATTAGCCAAAATATAATGCAATCAACAATAAGGATAAATTAAACAAAAAAAAAGAATGCAAGAGGATTTCATAAATGATCCCAACATACGGCCTCTTTCTATCCAGGCACTGGATGGTGCCCTGCCACACTGACGCTGTACTTTGGCCAGTGGGTGGGCAGTATCTGCCAAATAGAGCAAAGATCAAAAAAGCTCCTAAGTCTTTCTCGTTCTCCTGTCACATTCAAGAAAATAAGCCTAGGTCAGCCTAACAGAGGAAGAGACCACAGGAGGGAGCCACAGCCAACTCCACCCTAAGCCAGCCAGCTCAAGTGATCCGCCAGCTGACAGCAGACGCGTGAGTGAGCCTAGCTACTGGCAGAGCGTGGCTAGGATCAGAACTACCCAGCTGGTCTGCAGACCCTGAGAAATAACTAACAGTTGTTGCTTTAAGCCACTGAGTTTTGGGGGTAGTAGCTAACAAATACAGATAAAAAGAGGAAAAAAATAAAAATGGCTAACAAATCTAAAGATCTCCAATCTGATTCATAATTAAAGAAACGCAAAACTAAGTCAATGAGATATTATATCAAACCCGTAGACATGAAGGGTGGTAATGCACAGCCTTTGTGAAGGTGTGGAGGAATCAACAGTTTTATATTTTATACATGGTGGATTTTGGACATACCACATCTGGTGGGTGGGTATGGCACTCAAGATCCATTCCAACCTCCTTTTTATGTGATTTCATACACTGCAGAAGCCTTCAAGTTATCACATTTCCCAGGCTCTCTTACGGCGAGCTTTCTGGATATGAACTGGATTCTACTAATGGCTTCAGCTTGAAGAGGAACCCGTATTCCCGCTGGCAGACAGTGCTGGTTCCCAGTCTACACCAAGCATGTCAAACTGCATGCGGCCCACAACAAATATTTTTGTGGCCCAGCCAATATAACAGCATGTAAGAAACATTTTAATAAAAACTTTGTAACTATACATAATTATTAATAACGAGCTACAACATTCACTAATGACTGGTTACTATAATCGTGTTGCATTCATTTCCCTTATGCATCTTATGTGCAGGTGCACCATTTCTCTCCACTAATACTAGCAGCAAACATGTTAGCAGCCGATTGCCACGTCATTAGTCTTGGACTGACTTGTTTGGTGTGCGCAACAGGAAATATTTTGCTTTCAGAGAACAAGAAAAATAGGTTTATGTGCCTTATGCTTATTAATTTGTGCAGTTATTCAGTGTCTGGTAAGTTAATGTTCAAGGAAAATATTTTCATTAAAATGTTCTATTGTTTTATGTTAATGATTAATCATTTATTTCAGCGTTTTGTATTCAGCATCTCTATTGAAATAAACCTACCTTTCTATGAAAATTGAAGCTTTTGTTTTTTTGTGGCCCACATAAACTTAAACCTTATTTGGCGGTGTTAGCCTTTGAGTTTCACATGCTTGTTCTACACTGATAGCCAAGTTCTGGGGCTTCTCTTCCATTCCCTGAAGGTTTCTGGGGCAGTAAAACCCTGCACAAGAGACAATTAGCACTGCAACCTTTGTTTCTTTTATTTCAAGTGCTCTGGGTATGCCTCTAGGCCTTGAGTATGCACTGAGTCTTTGAAAACCTAGGAAGAAGCAACAATAGACTAGCTTCATACAGACCAGATAAGGCACAGTGGCAGAACTGAGTGGCCAATAATGTATTTATTCCCCAGTGTTTTTCTCAGGAATGCCTAGGACTCTCTGCATTATATAGTGAACTGTCCTTGGCAGGAATGTTGTAAAAGTTTTATGACAGACTTTTGTCATGCACAACAGGCAAACACTTCCTGTTCAGCAAAGGTCAGAGGCCAGCCCTCATTTATACCTTGTTTTTTCTTAATAAAAAAAAGTCACATCACTCCAATGGTCTCTTGACCCCCTCCATGCCCTTGCTGGCTCAGGAAAGCAATTTTAAGAAATCCAAAGACCAAAAAGACATTCTCAGTTAGATTACTGCAATTGGACTCAACACATCTGACTACTGCAGTATAGTTTTCTCTATTATTTCATCTTCCCATTCCCCTTCCCCATTCCTTTATTGTACATAAAGTAACTTATGTATGTGCACAAGCATTTGCATGTCTTTTTAAATAACTAAATGGCCCATGGTGTGTTTTGACCCATATCAAATGGAGATGGGAAGGGGAAAAAATACTGGTTCTGTAAAAAAATCTCCTTTCTTCATTAGTGGCATGCTTATTCAGCTCTTATCTTCATATTCCAGTAAGTTATTTTGCTCTGTTTAACAAAACAAGATCAACATAAAAATTCTTGAATACATTGTTTGGAGAATTTTAATGTTTTTTCATTTGTCATTGTAAAACGAAGAACAATTTTTTAACTTTTTTGTACGTAGCTGTTACATGTAGGGCAATCTGTCTTTAAGTAGGGATAAATTACTCTAAAAAAGTGAATCCTAGATATTTTTCCCTTCAAGTGAAGTGTCTTAGTGTTAACTTGTTTAAAACAAAACAAAACACACCTGGGAGAATAAAAGGGACATTTCTCTGTTCTGCCACCTGCTGGTGAATTCTAGCAATGCCATGATTACGTTGAACCTAGTGCCTGGCCCTATCTCACTGCCTGAGCTCCCTTCACATTTTTTTTGGTCTGAGTTTCATAATCTTTTTTCTATTCTGTAATCCCTTTTCTATTTTTGTCTTGCAAATACTTTATTATATACACTTTTTTTGGTAATTAATATGTGTCAGGTCCTAGCTATTTTCAATTGTTTATAATTCTTACCAATTTGTATCTCTTCCCAAGACCTTTGCCTGATCAATCTCAGGAACAGAGAGTCACAGTGGTTCAGGTGCTCTTTGAGGACAGTCAAAATCTCTGAGGAAGTGACTCTGGGTTAAGGCACCCAAATCCTGGTGAGACTGGGTGAACCACGCGCAGCAGTCAACGCCCTTGGTCATGTGAGTGGGAGCTGAGGGCTGTGTGGAAGATGGATTTGAAGAGAACGAGACTGCAGCAGGAGGAACAGTTAGGCCATTGTAACAGTGATCTGGACAAGTCTGAGGGCTTGGACCGGGGAGTCTTAATAGAGCAAGAGCAGAATAGATGGAACGGGGCTTTCTGCTGGAGTAAGAGTCAGATTCCTGGTTTCCCACTTGGGTGACTAGGTGATCTGCAGTGTCATCAAGTTAGACAGCAAATACAGGCACACATCTAAGCAGGTTAAGGGGAAACCTAGGTTTTGAATAAAGTGTGGGATAGCTTTAGAATGTCTATGCAAACAAAATATACAGCAGGCAGTGGAAAATAAAGGTTAGAGAATGGAGTGTCACCAATATTTGGGTGCAGGTGAAATGAGAATGGATGAGATGGTTCTGGGAACATAGGCAGAATAAGGAAAACAGTGAGTTAGAGCTAGAAATGAGCACATTAGCATTTACAGGCCCTAACAGAGGCACTGGTTCTGGAAGCACATGCAGAATAAAGACAAGACTAAGTTGGAGACAGAAGCGGGCACACTAGCATTTACAGGACAGGCCATAAAAGAGGCATTCCTGATGGAGACCATGAAGGAAAAGTCAGAAAGTCAGTCCCAGGAGAGTGCTATCACGGGTGAAAGAACAAGTTGCCAGAAGGTGGGAGTGATGGATAAACTGCATGGATCAGGAACTTGAGGGCTAAAACTACATTACTTAATTTGGCAATTGGAAAGTCACTGGGAACTTAACTGAGAAAAACTTGCTGAGTAGCAGCTAGGAAGGTGGACTGCAGCAGGTTCAGTAGTGCCTATGAGTTGATGGAACCGAGGGTAGCTTCTTTAAAGAAGTTGGTGTGAGAAAGGATGCTTGGGGTGGAATAGTAATTAGGAGTGGCTGTATCATGCAAGGACTAAGGGATGAAACGAAACCATCTAAGTAAGGTGCTCAGCACAGTATCTAAGATATAGTAAGTGTCCAAGAAATGTGAATTGTTACCATTCCCTTGTTGACCATATAATAACTTCAGACCTTACTCTGCACCAGGCTCTGCTCTGGGCCCATAGATTTAGTAAATAAATGAGACAAAAACATTGCGCAAGGAGCTGATATTCTAGTGAAGAGATAGAGAAGAAACAAAATAACTTAGAATGTGTGGTATACTTGATAGTGGTAAATGCAAAGGAGAAAAAAAACCAACCGAGGAAAGGAGATATAAAACGCTGAAGGAGAGAACAAAATTTTAGATTGGGTTGCCTGGGAGGGTCTGAGGTGACTTTTAAGCAAAGACCCAAAGAAGTGAGAAAGGTTCCTATAACTAGAAGTAGGGAATAATACTAATTATTAGTATTGTCATTAACATTTTTAATACAGTAAGACTGTTATTATATCATCACTACCATCTTTGTCACAACTGACATTGTCATCATTCCCGCCATCTCTGAAACTCCTGGGACCAAACGTGTAACCAGATATTCCCTCACTGCAGCCGGGTGGTGAGCTAGTACAAGGGGATACATTAGAAGAAAACCACAGACGTGAACCGGTCTCACATGTAGACACTGCAAATAAAAAGCTGCTTCACATATGTGCTGAAGGGATGAGATGGCCAGCACCAAGACTGATATCCCATCCTGCCTGCACATAATAGGCCATCTTCAGACCCAAAGGGCAGACACACAGACGTCTCTGAAGCCACAGGAAATGTAACTACAGCTTGAATCAAGCAGATGCAGTATGTAATATAGAGGTCACATGACAAGATTATATAATCAAGTATGTTTATCTGATTGTTGGGTAAAGGACTCAGTCAGTTCCATCTGGGAATAATAAAGAAGAACTGGAATTTCTGGCTGTTCACCCAGCCCAGTACACTGCTGAGAATAGCAAGATGTGTGACAAACTTTCATGGGACTACAGTTAAAAAGGAGATCAGGTCTTGCTTGTGATGGATGCATTTGATCTTTCAACAGATTGACTTAGACTAATTACTATCCTCTTCAATTCAGAGAAAATGATACAAAAAATAAATAAAGGAAGAGAATCCAAATGACTGAGCACTCATCCTATCTTCAACATGTTTAAATTGCTACAAATTTCTTAAAAGGTACAAGTGTTCATTCCTTCACAATCACAGGTCTTGATGGCAGATGGCATGCAACAGAAAATGTGACCTGCAGGCTTTAACAACAAACCCCTTTCCTCAACTGAGGTAATAGAAAAGTTTTGAAATTACCCTAGGTTCATTTTTTAGGTGTTTAATTACCTGAAGAGTCAATACAGAACTTGTCTAATAAAAAAAATAACCTCAAGACCATACATAGCTTAACTAGCAATGCTTAGAATATAGAAACATTTTCATAAACTCCTTGAAAATGTCTGTGTAAATAAAACAGATTTAAGCACTTCTCTCTGGCTACAAAACCAAATTAAACCATGTAACAACTAAGAAAATGCCTATGAAAGTAAACAGGACAATTATGGGTCAAATGAATAGTAATTTGCTATATTTTTAATATTATTATTGCCTTATATGTTTACTATAAAACATTTCATATATATGTACAAATATATATATAAAAGCATGTATACTATATTATATTCCTGCACGTTACATGCTTTCTAAGGAGTCCAGACGCTGACCTCACAAACATCATCTAAATCCATTTTAAGGCCACAAAATGAAATGCAGGTAAGGAGAGATTTTTAGTGTGCCCATCCCTCCACCTAGGAAGCCAGCGTCCACATCCTCTGGGACTCTTAGCTGTGGTGGAGAGTGCAGGAGTGGGAGAGAAGAGGACAGCAACTATCCCCAGATTTCACTGAACCTGGTAATGACTTAAGCAGCAGGATGTAAGTTACCATGAGTTTTACTGCCTTTTAGAAACACCCTTATGCTGTCATGCTGTGGACGAAGCACTGAAGGATGTCTGTGTTCCGTGTGAGCTGTTGAGCCAGGGTACCCGTGCTGTCTGGGGAGTCCCTCAGCCCAGACCGCAGAAGAAACTCGATGCAGGCCAGGTGCTGACCTGCGCAGGCCAGGTGCAGGGCTAGGCAGAGACAAAAGTCACACAAACTTAGTGCATGATCCCCAAAGCAATACAGTAGGCTATTCCCAATGAAAATATTGGTTCTTCCAACCGTACAGGTTTTATATTTCCATAATCCATCTGTGTGACTTTGCCCATACTAGATTAAAACATTTTTCCTTTTAAGCTGATTGGAATAGAAAGACTTAAAAATAACAAGACCAACTGGAGAGGATTTAAGAGATCTGGCTATAGCAACAAGGCAAGTTTATGAGAAATAGGAGACTTTAACTGGTACAGAAAAAATTTCCAAGTTTTGTGAACTCTCTGGGTAAAAGTATCACCATGAATGAGAATGATATGACAAATAGAAATAGAGCTGACAGATCCTCCTGTTCTTGTTAGAAATTAGCGCTGAAGTGGTCCTGGCTCCTGCTCCAGTCTTTAGGAGAAAGTCTGTGTCCCTGGACTTGGGGACCATCCTCTGTGGCCTCATAGTTATCTACGAGTCTTTGAAGCATCATGAAGCCTCCACTAAACTCCTGAAGGATGGCCACTGACACAATGAATATTATTGAGGTTTCGAAAGTATGAGTTCAAAAAATTAGCTCTGAAAATATCCTTCTGAGTTCTAAACTGAGAAAACTGTAATGATTGTGTTTTTTAAATACACTTAAAAGAGAGATGACCTATGAAGCATCTATAAACTACCTGAATAGCTGGTAGTTTATACCAGCTACTTTATATGACAATATAAAGTGTTTTTATGTTACATATACTGTTTTAAAATGATAAAAACAATAATAGTAACAGCAGTAATAATGAGTAGTCATCATCATTGCCATGGGAACAGCAACAGTTCTATTTGGAGATGTAATTTTTTGTTTTTTGGAGATGTAATTTTAAGGAAAAGTTGCTGAGCTAGTAGAGGAATAATATTACAACCAATGTTTTTAAAAGTCCATGTAGCCCTAGTCAGTTCAGCTCAGTGGATAGTGTGTCAGCCCAAGGACTGAGGGCCTCAGGTTCAATTCTGGTCAAGGGCATGTACCTCGATTGCAGGCTTGATCTCAGCCACGGTTGGGGCAGGCAACCAATCAATTTCTCTCTCTATCTCTCCCCCTTTCTTCCACTCTCTCTGAAAATCAATGGAGAAAATATCCTCGGGGGAGGATTAACAACAACGATAAAAAAGTGCATATACTGTTTATATTCCACTGAATAATTTCCAAGGCACAAAGAAACTGTACCTGATCGATTTCTTTCATCTTTAGAGTTGATGTCAGCACCCAAGGAAATAAGCATCTGAACTGTACTCACATGTCCTTCCTGAGGAGTGAAATAAACTCATTATCACTGTGACAAGCACCTCTAAACATAAACACGAATGCTATATATTAGGTCATTTTTCTAAAACACTCAATTGCTAAAACTGTATTTTTGTATCTAAAGGAAAAATCATCATATCACTCTCAAACTCCACTATAAATCATTAAAGATAGATTCTGGTGATATTTAATTATTAGAAAATAGATGGTCAACTTTGGAGGCCAAATTACTGACTAATACAGTTGGGTTTCCTTCAGTGCAATGAGTGTAAGTCTTATGATTTATACAGAACACACAATCCCAAATTCTCCCAAGTATACACACTCTTTGCTAAAATCTTTAAGGCAGAGATAAATTAGAAAAGATGGTCTCCTCTTCTGGATGGGACTCCCATCATAGCTGGCATTATCATTCATGAGGCAATTTATATATTATTTAGCCACAGTTAGTTCATTAGTATGTGGTGAGACTAAAGTCAAGGTTGTAGGTTCAATTTTCCTATGGGTGGATCCACTAGCTGCCTCCCCACCCCCCACTCCCGCCCATGCTGTGGCCACATGTCATTCTTTTAGTGCACTGCTATTTATCTAACCACTTTCTCATAGGGGAATGCAGGCAAGAGTGTGTAGGTCAGGGTGAGAGGATGGACTAGAGGGGGTCAATGGGGAAATATAGGGGACATATGTAATACTTTCAACAATAAATATTTATTTTTTAAAAATTGCAAAAAAAATAAGAGTAAGTCATCAGAAAACAGTCTTGTTGCTAGAAAAACAACTAAAGGCAAGTAGCCAATTATGTTAAAGATAACAAGCAAATAGTATTTAAAACAGGAGGCAAACTTTTTAAAATAAGATTTTTATTAAGTGAGATTTCTTCGTTTTAAAAAATATTTTTAAAACTGATTTTTTAGAGAGAGAAGAAGGGAGAGGGATAGAGAGATGGAAACATTAACGAGAGAGAAACATCGATTGGCTGACTTCTGCACCCTCCCACTGGGGATTGGGCCTGCACAGGCATGTGCCCTAGCCAAAGATCTCTTGGTTCATGGATCGATGCTCAACCACTGAGCAACACAAGCTGGGCTGGAGTGAAAAATTTTTGTACATCTTAAAATATTTTATACATTAGAGAGGCCGGTAAATGCAATTCCCTTCCCTCAATTAATAAATTTTAACTTCTGAAATCTACCATTAGGAGAGAGGGCTAGGAATTTAATATAATGGATTTTTATGACTTCAAAAAACATCATTCTTGAAGATGAAAAAAGGGTGGGATGAAACCTAAAATCCAGGCATTGAATGGAATAAAGGGTGTTTTCAGTTTTTGCCTAGCAACAAATAAAGATAGAAAAAGTGCATATATTGTTTATATTCCACGCCTAGGTGGCTGGGGGCAGGCGGGGACACACACACTCACACACACGGGGCACCTGCTCTGAGCCTCTGCTGCCAGACTGTGGCCATCAGTAGGACATCCACTGAGGGGGTCCCCGGACTGTGAGAGGGGACAGGCTGAGGGACTCCTCCCCACCCCCGTGCCCTTTTCTATTTAAAGGGATGCAGGGCTTCCCTTTAACATTTTAGGAGCATATCATGAGCAATTTTTTCTTCCAGAGATGGAGCCAAAGCAATAGGACAGTGGAGGTGTTTCTCAGTAGAGTAAGGCAAGCCTAAGGAAGCAGGTATAACCTTAAGAAAAGAAACAAACCTTAGCTGCATAATGAAGAGCTGTAAGGTGGGTTGATGTTGCTTTCACATCTGCATCAATGCCAAGTTCAGATACCAAGAATCGGATGGCTTCATTCTGCCCAGTGACTGCTGCCCTGTGTATAGCCTGGGCTCCCAGGGAATCCTCAGCACAAACGCAAGCCTAGTAGGTTGAGAGACAGGAACAAAAATAAGCAGTAGAGAAAGCTCGGTCCATGGACCTTCTGACATTTTAACTAAAATTTGTTGCCTGTGTACATTTTTCTGAGCCTATGTTAATATAGCTTTTGTTAGATTATTTATTTTTATGCTGATTATTATTATTATTTTAATCTTTATTGTTCAGCTTTTGTCAGATTCTTAAAGGACTCTATAAACAAACAAACAAACAAAAAGGTTACGATTCAATGCTCTAAAGTGTGCCAAAAGTGCACTCAGTGGGATTTGTTATTACTATAAAACAGCTACTGTTACTTTGTTGCCATGACTGGGTAGCTCAGTTGGTTAGAGCATCATCCTGATATGCCAATGTTGTGGGTTTAATCCTCAGTCAGGGCACATACAAGAATCAATCAATCTTATCTAATAAAAGAGTAATATGCAAATTAACCATCACTCCACGACAAAGATGGTAGCGCCCACAGCGGTGGGTCAGGATACTGGCGGCGTCACCCTGGCAACGTGAGCCCAGCAGGCATTGCCTCAGCAACCCCCAAGCAGATCAAGCAGCCCTGAACAGGCAAGCACAGCCCATAGGCAGCCCCCTGTATGGCCTGCTCCTGGTCGCCACCGTGATGGTGAACTGGAAAGTGCGGCCTGCAGTCAGCATGCACCAGGGCCTGCTCCTGGTCTACACCATGATCACTACTCTGAAAGCGCAGCCCGCAGGCAGCCCCCTGTAGGGTCTGCTCCCAGTTGCCACTGCGATGGCCAGCAGGAAAGGGTGGCCTGAAGGCAGCATGCAGCAGGGCCTGCTCACAATTGCCATTGAGATCGGTAGCAGGAAAGCGCAGCCTGCAGGCAGCATGCAGCAGGGCTTGCTCCTAGGTTACTGCAATGATCTGAAAGCAGGCAAGCTTGGCCGGCAGGCAGCACCCCGCCCTGGCCATAGCTCAAGGGAGAGAAGAACATGCAGGCGAGGCCAGGAGCCTAAGAGACCAACAGAGAGGGGTGCCTGCTCCAAGCCTCTACAGTGTGGCTGGGGCAGGCCCCCAGTAGACACACACACACACACACACACACACACACACACGGGGTGCCTGCTTTAAGCCTCCTAGGTGGCTGGGGGCAGGTGGGGACACACACACTCACACACTCGAGTCGCCTGCTCTGAGCCTCTGCTGCCAGACTGTGGCCATCAGTAGCACATCCACTGAGGGGGTCCCGGACTGTGAGAGGGGGCAGGCTGGGCTGAGGGACTCCCAACCCCCTGTGCACAAATTTCGTGCACTGGGCCTCTAGTCTACTCTAATAAAAGAATAATACGCAAATTAACCATCACTCTGAGATACCTAAGCCATGCCCACAAGCTAAGCCATGCCCCCAGCCAATCAGAGTGGCTGTATGCAAATTAACCCAGCCAAGATGGCGGCCAGCAGCCACGAAGCTAGAGCAAACAGGAGGCTTCCGTTGCAACTGCCTGACCAGGCCAGCTGGGCCTCAGCTCAAGGCAACAAAGTTTCAATTATAGAAGATAAATAAACCCCAGAAACCTGATTCCAGCCAACCTTGCTGGGACCTTGGGTCAATGGGAGCTGTGGGCAGCCTGAAAATGGCCTTCAACCCCTCACCCAGGCTGGCCACATCTCCATGGGGTGAGGGTCTCCACTGAGGGGCTTGGCCATCCTGCAAACAGCCATCAGCCCCTCACTCAGGCTGGCCAGGCACGCCAGCTGGTGGACATCCCCCGAGGGGTCCCCGACTGCGAGAGAGCACAGGCCAGGCTGAGGAACCTCCCAGAGTGCACAAATTTTTGTACACTGGGCCCCTAGTTTATATAATAAAAGTCTAAGCAACCATTACAGCAGAATGACCAGAACAACTGGTTGCTATGATGCACACTGACCACCATGGGACAGACACTCAACATGGGAGCTGCCTCCTAGTGGTCAGTACACTCCCACAGGGGGAATGCCACTCAGCTAGAAGCCAGGCTCATGGCTGGCAAGTGCAGTGACAGTGGCAGGAGCCTCTCCCACCTCTGCAGGAGCGGTAAGGAGCAGCAAGCAGGCGGGTGGTAAGGAGTGAGGGGTCCCGGAATGCAAGAGGGTGCAGGCCAGGCTGAGGGATACTCCACCCCCCAGTGCAAGAATTTCACGCACCGGGCCTCTAGTGAATACATAAATAAGTGGAATAATGTTTCTCTCTCTCTTTTGCTAAAATCAATTTTTAAAAAATCTTATTTTGCTAATTATATTTAATCCTTATAGTAACTCTCTGAAGAATTAAAATTTGTAACCATTTTATAGATGGAAATACTGATGCTTAAAGAGTTTGGGGGGGGGACCCATGGAAGTGCTGGAATTTGAACCCAGGATCTGAATAACCATGATCTCTTTTTATCCTATGACCTAAAACCCATGGAAAGTACCAAGTCATTGCTGTACCTTATGTTTTTCGAGGAGCAGCCTGGCTATGTTGATGTGCCCACACTGAATTGCATCCATAAAGGGTGTGAGGCCACATTTGTCTCTGCAGTCTGGTTCATATTGACACCTAGAGCCCAAACCCAAAATAACAGAGCTGAGAAGAGCCACTGCTTCAAACCCAAGGGACAGTTGACTCTTGACCACTTGCAGTAGATGACATACCCTACAAGTGATCTGTGAAAATCTGCAGCACTCTCCCTCTTTTCCCCATCTCAATATTAGAACTTAGCTCTTCAACAGTATGTTGGTTTCCCCTAACAAATCTGTTCCTCCTCTAAACTTCTGTCATTCCATATAATGGTCTACAATTTCTCTAACTTCTCATGCCAAGGAGCCCTGACGTCAACTCTTAGTTCTCAAACCCAATCTACTACCTTTCAATTCTGCATTCAAAATATTTTAATTGTATCTTTCTCTCTTTCGCTGCTTTTACCCCTTAGGACCAAATCAATAGACAATAGCTTTCTGTTTTTCTCACCTTGGCTTCTGCCAAAATGGCATAAAGCAATGAGTATCTTCACCTTTCTGAAAGTTTGCATTACATGTGCCATTTCACTTTTATGAAAGATCTGCATTACTACAGTAACAGCTTTTATTGTAAAAGTGAAAATCCTCTTCAGATTCTTTTGATTAGTGAAAAAATGTACTAACGTAGGTCTTATATATAGGTGAAGTGCGATAACACAAACTTTCAGAAAACAGAGATACCTGTATTACAATTTATAAGTTTATGGTATTTATTTGATTGCCTATACTTGGCTTCCACACCAGCCTATAGGTTAGAAAAAGGACTGCATTTGTTTTGGTTACCACCCAGCACCTAATACATAGGAGGTGCTTCCAAAAATGTTTGTCCAATGAAATGAATATTTATAAATTTGCTGACAATCAAGTATGCTCCAATTTGCAGTAGGCAAGCCCTACACATAAGCGATGCTTTCAGGGCCCTGATTAAGCCCTCCTCTATTCCTACTATGCATTGTCTACTTAGGTAATCTCTTCCACTCGTAAAAGTTCAATCGTCATCTCTTTGTTGATGAAGCCCACGTTTGTATCTCAGCTCATACCTGCTTTTTGGGCTTCATATCCGTGTCTCTAACTGCTCCCTTGACATCTTTGCTTGGATGTCTCACAGGCACATGCAACTCAACATGTCCAAAAGCGAGCCTGTTATCTTTTCACACAAAACCTGTTCCCCTCCTCTGCTCTTTACCTCAGTAAATGGCACCAGCACCAGCTGCTTAAGTGAGAAACCTCAGAGTCATCCTTGACTTTTCCTTCTCCCCCAGTCCTTTTATTGAATTATTCACCTAGATCTGATTCTACTGTAGTATCTCCAAATCTTTTCCTTCATCCCTACAGTTAGCTTCTTAGTCCAGCTACAATCCCTTTCCCATTTAACCACAATAGCCTCCCAACAGCTTTCAAAGCACCCACCCTTGCTCCTCTTCCACTCCATTCACTATTTTGCAACTAGAGGGTCTTTGAAAAATGCAAATTTCTTATTCTACTCACCCTGCTTAAATCCCTTCAATGGCATCTTATATGATTAATAAAACCTAAAATCCTTCCCATAATCTATAATGTCCCACCTGATTGAAACCTGCCCTTCTCCCTCTCACTATACGCTTCAGCACTACTGAGCTTCTTTCCGTTTTATTTATTTATTTATTTATTTAACTTTATTGTTTAAAGTATTACAAATAGTAATACATGTCTCCCCCTTTTTTTCTCATTGACCTTCCCCCAGCTTCTTTCTTTTTTTTCTTTTGTTTTATTACTTTAAGTATTACAAAGAGGGTTAAATAAATTTCCATTTTTCCCCCTTGACACTCCCCCGTCCTCCCCTACCCCTCAGTGTCTTGTGTCCATTGATTATGCTTATATGCATGCATATAAGTCCTTCAGTTGATCGATTAACTCCCCTAACACCCTCCCGACCCTTCCAGCTATAGTTTGACAGTCAATTTAATGCTGTTCTGCCTCTGTATCTGTTTATGTTAATCAATTTATAATGGTCTTTATTATCCATAAATAAGTGAGGTCATGTGGTATTTTTCTTTCATTGATTGGCTTATTTCACTTAGCATAATGCTCTCCAGTTCCATCCATGCTGCTGCAAATGGTGAGAATCCCTTCTTTTTTACAGCAGCATAGTATTCCATTGTGTAGATGTACCACAGCTTTCTAATCCATTCATCTATTAATGGGCACTTAGGCTGTTTCCAAATCTTAGCTATGGTAAATTGTGCTGCTATGAACATAGGGATGTATATATCCTTTCTGATTGGTGTTTCTGGTTTCCTGGGATATATTCCTGAAGTGGGATCACAGGGTCAAATGGAAGTTCCATTTTTAATTTTTTGAGGAAACTCCATACTGTCCTCCATAGTGGCTGTACCAATCTGCATTCCCACCAGCGGTGCAGGAGAGATCCTTTTTTTCCGCATCCTCTCCAGCACTTGTCGTTTGTTGATTTGTTGATGATAGCCATTCTGACAGGTGTCAGATGATACCTCATTGTTGTTTTGATTTGCATCTCTCGGATGATTAGTGACTTTGAGCATGTTTTCATATGTCTCTTGGCTTTCTGAATGTCCTCTTGATAAGTGTCTATTTAGGTCCTTTGCCCATTTTTTGATTGGATTGTTTATCTTCCTTTTGTTAAGTTGTATGAGTTCCTTATAAATGTTGGAGAGTAAACCTTTATCGGTGATAACATTGGCAAATATGTTTTCCTCCCCCAGCTTCTTTCAGTTTCTTACATGCACTATGGTTTTCCTAGGATGAGCATCCCTGAGTACTGCTTTCTCTCACTGGAATGCCCCCTGCCTCCCACTCTCAGCCTGTTTCAGGTCATAGTTTAAATGACACTGGGGCTGAGATTCCTCACTGCTAGGCCAAGTTGGGTCTTCCTGTCATCTGCTTCTGCACGGATCCTGCAACTCCTCGTAATGGCCACCAGATTCATACAACTACTGCCGTGTCTGTGAGTTCCATAAGAGGGAAAACGCATTATCTCATTTCTACTGTAACCCCTGCATCTGGAACAATTCAAATAGGCACGGAATAAATAGATGAATACTTGGTGAATGAACAAATAAATGACTTTCAAATTTGTTAGCTAGTTTTGTTTTATGTTCTGCTTATGTTCTTTGTTCTTTTCTCTTTTGGTACTTTAGCTGCTCTTGAACAATTTGCTTGAGCTTTTTAAGTAGCATCAACATTAACTGTCATAATTAGCAAATACCTTTCTCAATTTGCTGTTCTGTTCTTACCTCTGAAGAAGCACCTTCACTGCCTCTAAACAGCCATGCATTGCTGGGAGAAGAGAGTTGAGAATTAGAGTTTTTAGGTGCGCATACAAAATGCTTCTTTCCTCCTGGCACTGATCTCTGTCCCATCTTTTTAGCTATGACTTACAGGAAGGGGCAATTAAAGTAGGTACATTAATAAAAATCTAGCTAGATAATTGATAAAGAATGATGTTTTTATAAAATAGGTCCATAGCCAAAACTGATCATCTTGTCTTTATGAACACTTTTATGGCAAATTTTCAATCCTAAACTTATCTATCTCCTCACTTTTGAGTTGAGCCAGGCAGTTTTTGCCCAGGAAACGTAAAACATTTTAAGAGTAATCCATGACAGAATAACCAGGAATTGAATTCTGCTACTAAAAATAACTATAGTCAATAATAAAGCTTTTTGACTCTCTGTGTACCACTACTTTGTGTACATGATGGGATATTACTTCTCCACAAGAGTAGGGGACCTAGTGAAACAATCTGTGAGCACAGAAACATTTTCTTTGCTCTTGCAAAAGGATTCCTTGGTCCTTACGTGCCCACTGTGTATTGTATGCATATTTCCTAAACTATGTCATGTCACAGGTATTGATTTTTAGAGAAATTAAAAGCCCTGTATTCTAATTCAATGAATTCTCTAGAAGGCTAAAGATTATTTTCTAGATTTCTTGATCTGGACTCAAGCTCATTAATATTGATTTCATCTTACACCACAGCAGCTTTGCTTTTTACTAATTTAGAATATTCTATAAATAGATAATTCAGAATTAAGACTAATTACTCAAAACAATAAAAATACCCTAAATTTATATTATCACTACATAAGTCAAATACACTCAGGTATCTACTCTAATAAAAGAACAATATGCAAATTAACCACCTCTCTGAGACACCCAAGCCACGCCCACCAACCAATCAGAGCAACTGTATGCAAATTAACCCACCAAAGATGGTGGGTTAATTTGCATACACAAGAGAGCGAAGACTAAAGAGAGCGTAGAAGGAAGCCAAGTGCTGCAGAAGGGAGCCAAGCGGTGGAGAAGGCAACAGAGCTGAGGCAGCAGAGACGGTGAAGAAGGAAAGGAGAAGGGGGGGCAGAGAGGGAGGGGCCGAGGTGACAGAGATGGGAGTTGAGGCAGCAGAGACTGGAGCCAAGGTGGCAGAGAAGGAAGGGAGCCAAGGCAGCAGAGACGGGAATTGAGGTGGCAGAAACGGGAGGGAGCCGAGGCGGGCTTCGCTCCCTTCTCTGCTTAGCTCTGGCTCAGGAAGCCCTATTCTTGCAGGAATCTTCCTGCATCCGGCTACTAGTTTAATTATAAGCACCTATATTTATTAAATGGATAGTGCTGTGGTAGATATTGCTGAGGATATTTAAAAACCATCTCTTGCCCAGCTGGTGTGGTTCAGTGGTTGATCGACCTACGAACCAGGAGATGTCATAGTTTGACTCTTGGTCATGGCACATGTCAAGGTTAAGGGATCAATTCCCAGTAGGAGGCATGCAGGAGGCAGCTGATCACTGATTTTCTCTCATCACTGATGTTTCTCTCTCTCTCTCCCTCTCCCTTCTCAGAAGTCAATAAAAATATGTATTAAAAACAAATAACAAACAAAAACCCTGTCTCTTTTCCTCCTGTCTTTAATAATAAAAACAATGTGAAAATGATCATAAAAATAGCAACAGCCCGTTCTGTGGTCATGTGTCACACACTGTGCTAAGGAGTTTACCAACATCCGGCTCCTTAAACCCTGTAACAACTATGCAATATGGGCATCATTATCTTGCTGTTGAAACTAGCTCAAGAGACTAAGCTCCTTGCCCAAGGTCAAAGACTTAATGAGGAAAAAAACCAGCATACCATCTAACTAGCTGGGAAGACTAACACTGATATTTATGAAAAGTGAACTAATACAAGAAAGAAGTGTACGTTAAGCACCAAGTGACATTAGCTTTAGAAACTAAGCATATGCCAAAATATCTAAAAGCTGCTCTTATCTTATTTACCAACTTCTATTTTCCAAAACCCTACAACTCGACGCCATTCTGCAGTGCTGGGGGAGGCAGAGCTCCAGGCCATACCTGCCGTGTGCAGAGGAGTTCTGCTGATTTTGCTCTCTGTCTTCCAAGCATCTGGGCAAACGGTGAGCAAGTACTGGAGGATTAGAGGGTCACCTTCTCGGCTGGCAATGTGGAAACTGTTCCAGCCGTCTTTGTTCTTCAGAAGCGGATCTGCACCATGTTCTACAAGGTCCTGGATCACCTCGAGATTCTTCCTTGTGCAAGCCATCATCAGAGGAGTCCTAAGGCCAAAAGGACAAGCTGTCAGATGGAAGAGTAGCTGAGACATTATAAGGGTACAACCACGTCTTTAAAAAACACACATCCTTGGTAGAGATGGAAAACCTAGAGGATTGAGGGATTTGGGAAGCAGGAAAACTTTTAACTACTTTGCCTGCCCTGAGGACTCTGGGTGAAATAAGAGGAAAATGATTGTGATGTAGGCATGCCTACAAAAGGGGGATATGAAGGAGGCAAAGCTGCTTCTGAGATAGTTTCTAGTATGGCAGTGAACTGGGACAGAATTAGTTCAAATCATAAAGTTTGTCCTGAAGAATATTGCATAACAGCTACTTTGCTGGACTTATCCCACTTACTTTAGTCAGAAACTACTTATCCTATCTTACATAATAAAAGGGTAATATGCAAATTGTTCCCTCAATTGGGAGTTTGACCAAAGGCCCCTCCTCCCAGCTGATTGCCCCAACTGGCGTGGGCTGGCTGGACCCCACCCATGCATGAATTTGTGCAATGGGCCTCTAGTTAATTATATTTTTCAGATACATTGGTGAAGCAAATGAAATTGTGATTATAATTGTTTTATGTTCTGACTTGTGTCCACAATTATAGGAGAGTGAACTACATTATATCTGTATCAAGAGAGGTGGCTCTGGTCTTCCTCTCCTGCCACATGAATGATTTGGGGTAAGCCAATTCACTTACATGAGCTTTTTTTTATTCTGCAAAATGAAGGAGCTATGATTTCTGAAAAGCAGCAGCAGGTCTTGTTTACCTCCTCATTGCCAGGGTTAGAACCTGTGTCTGGCACATTGTGGGAGCTCACTATACTTGGGTGTTCTCTGAATCTCATCTAAGATTTACCTTATAAGATTGCTATATTAGTTAATTATCAACATTATTTTTTGTTGGGGGGAGATAAGGGGTAATGTATATTAATAAAAGGGTAATATGATAATTAGGGTGGACATCTTCTGGACATCCATCTGGACAAAGCCACAGTGGTTGCGAGGTCTGGGGCTCATGGAAGCCATGGGCTCAGGCAGCTGTGAGCCACAGTGGCTGTGAGGCCCGGGGCTCAAGGTGTGCCATGCCAGCACAGCCAAGGGTTCAGTGAGCCTGAGGGGGTGGGTGGCGAAGGATTACAGAAAAGACAGACAAAGAGAATATAGCTGGGGCTATGAGAATCTCGTGTGCCTAGATGAGATCACAGAGAAGGATCCAGCCAGCAAGCTGAGGCTTTATTTTATAGTCAGAGAAAAACAAGGTAGTGGTCACCGTAGTTACAAGGTTCTTGTGAGTTTCACTTGTTTTGGCAGTACTTACTGCACTTCCAACAGCCCATTAGCTACCCAGGAAGGATCTAGGGAGCCTATAAGGTTATGCTTAATTATGCCAAGAGGGCTCTGCCCTCAGAGCTGGGACTTGTTTGTGGCTCTGCCACAGGTCAATCCCAGGTTTAACTCTAGAGCCACTCTCTACATCATGGCAACTGCGAGCCCTGGCGGCTGCGAGGCCTGGGGCTCACAGGCCTCACAGTTGTTGAGGCTGGTAGTCGCAGCAGCAGTGGGGTGGGGAACAGTGCCTTTCCATGATCAGCCTGGTTGCCTCCCGCAGAGGGAGGACAGACTGTGGCTCCTCGTGGGGAGCGGGCCTAAGCCCTCAGTAGGACATCCTCAGAGGGCTCTGGGACTGTGAGAGGGGGCAGGCCAGGCTGAGGGACCCGCCTCCCATCCCAGTGCATGAATTTTCGTGCACCGGGCCTCTAGTGTAGTAACAACAGTGAATGAGAAATTAACAGGAAAACAACCAGATAAATGAAGGCTGGAATTTTCAAGAACCTCAAGAAGGGAATGAATCTTAAGCAAGGCAGGATCACTGTAAAAGCAGGTAAGGTATTTCAGAAAGAAAAAAAGGAAAAAAAAGAGAGAGAGAGAATGGGCAAAAACGTCTGTGATTATACACTTCCCAAATACGTAATCAAATAAACATCTTTTTAGTGCTTTGTTTTTGACTGTTTCCTTATCTGAAATATTGCTTTGAGGAGTATATGAGGTCTATGCTTCTTGGAACTGTCTTCAGGTCAACTTTCCAGCAGCACAAGAAAAGCAATCTTGTGCTTAGTTACAGCCAAAGTGCAACCCTCAAAACACAACTAGGCCTACTCCCCTCCCGGTGGGCAAAATGTACTGGACTATACATGGCTGTCTTCTGTGTTTATATATCATATCAGGAATTACTTGTAGGCAAGAACTTCATTATGTTATGAATTTTGCCACATTCATAAGCTCTAAATGAGTTTATGAAACTGAAAACAATGTTGGTCTAACAAAATGCAATTGGTTTGTGTGATGGTAAAGGTGAGTATGTTGACTGTGGAGGTGGTTATGCAAAGCTACACATGATAAAATCACCTACAGAGAACACCACATACATATAAGTACAGGTGTCATCTGATGAAATGTGAGTAAGTGTATTGATTGTAGCATTGTCAATTTCTTAGTTTTGTTACTGTAGTGTAATCTATAAGGTGTAAACCATTGGGGGAGCCTAGGGGAAGGGGACATGGGATTTCCCTGAACATTTCTTTGTAACCTTCTGTGAACCTATAGCTATTTCAAAATTTAAAAAGTTAAATCAATGCAATTGTGAAGTAATCACTTACCAGATGTTCCCAGAAGAACTTCATATCCTGGGGCTCATGTTATACGGGGAACTCACTGATACTATTCTGTCTGTTTGATCATATTCTGTACTGTTGTCTGCTTTATAAAGGGAAGCAACTGTCTGAACCAAACAGTTGACTACCAAGCGTTGGAACAATGTGCTCTAATGGGGAAGGTTGAGAAGCTATGCTGTAGAATCAGAAAAAGTACATGGGAATATATGATTCGGGGGAAAAGGGATTAAGGAACGTTTTTCTGGAACTCCTGCCACCTACCAGTCCGCCTTCTTCAGGCAGTCGACCACGGCTCCTCGGCCCAGCAGGTACAGCACACAGTCCCGGTGACCCATGGAGGCAGCTTCGTGCAGAGGCCGCTTGTAGTCCCGGTTGGCAGCCTCGATGTCCATGTCCCAGGCCTCGGCCAGATAGGCCAGGATGTCCCGATGCCCGTGGCGGGCGGCGCAGTGCAGCAGAGTGTCGCCCGCCGGCCCGGGGCAGCTGGCGAACCCCGCTCCCTGCGGTTCCTTCCGCAGGGCGCACAGTCGACCTTCCTGCACCAGCCTGTAGAGCCGCCTCGGGTCCCGGGACGCCGCCATGGCCACCGGGGCCAGGCGAGCTATCCGAGCCCCAGCCCTGCGCGTCCCTCTCCGGACCGCGCGCCAGGGGGCAGAGCCGCGCTTCCCTACGCGGCGTGGTTAGTGTCCCTGCAAACAACTCGCCTCCCGAACGCGCGCTCTAGGTGCGGGCATAACGGTGTTCGAAGATGCGCGGCTGCCGACCGCAATGGTTTCATTTTGGGCAAAACATGAGGTAGTTGCCGTCGAACCCGCTGGAGTCTGTGTCCCCTCCACGCCGGGGCGCCCGGCTCTGAACCGCTGCCAGGGGACGGGTCACCGCGGTGTCTGCACTGGTGAGGGGCCCCAGTGGCAGCTCCGCGGCCAGGAGCCACCGGCAAAGGAGCCGGGGTGGGGCCTCCCGCGTCGCGATCCACCGCCCCTCCAGCACCCGACCGCAGCCAGCCTCCGCCCCGCAGCTGCCGTCCCACCCGCCCCGAGAGCTCGGAGGAACTCTGGGAAAGTTTCCACGGGTCTTTGCACCCTAGCGGAAGACCTGGCCGCGCCCCCTCCGCACGCGCGTTCCGATTGGCCGTGGGGGAAGTCCGTCAGCCCCGGAGGCGGGCTCTTCCCGGGTTGCGGCGGCGCGGAGCTGTCAGAGGAAGTCCAAGGCCTGCTCCGGCCAGCGCTTACCCTGTGGACGTCGGGACTGGGAGGCCGGGCGGCCTGGGCCCGGAGGCGACGGCGGTGGCTGGAGCCCCAATTCGGAGCGCCATAGTGCGTGAGGCCGCGGACATGGCTGGGAGTTCAGGAGGGACCCCCGCGCTGCGAACACTTAACCTTTCGGGGTCCTGAGCGAGGGTCCGGGATCTCGGGTGGGGGTGCGGGTGTGCTGGGAGCTCGGGGACCTCAGGCCAGGGCTATCCACGGTGGGTGAGCTGCAGGGGCGCGGCGGGGCTGGCACGCTGGAAGCGGAGGGCGCCCCTACACAGTGTCCTTGAGGCCGGCGAGTGGGGAGCTCGTGGGTTCTCGGGAGTCATGGGGGACGTGGCCTCGGCTCCCGGCAAGCAAGCATTCCTTTTCTACTCTGGCTTTCTGACCTTGGGCGAGTCGTTTTACTGTGTCCTTTTGCCTCTTTCACTTGTAGCTTCCTTCCTCCTTACTTGAATATTAAGAAAAACTTAGATGATGTGGGAAGACCTGGAGCTTGTAGAAGGTACCTTGATATCTGAGCAAGGTGTATGGGGTGATGGAAAGGATTCGAGTAGGTGTTGAGTTCTTTCCCCGCTCTTTCTAGGTACTAGTCATTTAAACCTCTTGGTTCTCAGTCCCTCTAGATATAAAATGGGAGTTGCTAACTATTTGCCAGACCTAGAAACAATTATGCTTTACGCATATATTGCGCTGTATACAAAGCACTTTAATTATGGAATCCGAAAACAACCCTGTAAGGCATCGTTTCATTACAGGTGGAGAAACTGAGACCTAAAATTAGTGATTTTGCCACGGGAAGTATAGATAATGAAGTCCCATGGAAGGGAGGATGGTAGCACCTAGTGTGTGTCTGCTAGTGCCTAGCCCAATGCTAAAATAAATTAAGGGAGATAAAATGAAAAAAAAAAAAAAAGACCTCTGGTAGGGGCCTATGAAAACAAGCCAATTTTACCAGTGAACATACTGAATTTGGTTAATTTCCTAGCAATTATGGACAGCCATTGGAGACAGAACTAGGTCCAGTATCAACTTGGCCCAAGTTTCTGTTCCATTGTGTCTTGCCACTTCAAAAAACAGGAAGGCATGAAAGTGGTTTGCAATGCATGAAGTTTTAGAACATGCCAAGCAACAACTTGCTGCTGTTGGAGTCAATACAAATGGAAGTTTTGCACTTTTTGCTACTAATGCTCCCTCCCGTCCTTATTACAAGTCACCTTACCTTTTCTTGCCTTATGCTTCCAGTTTCCCTGATTAAAAAAAAAACAAAAAAACATACAAAATTGGAACTCATTTGTTGCACATGGGACAAACTCTTTTAAATCCAGATGATTGGTTACTTAACTGTTGTCAAATGTGACTCTGTCTCTTTTGTCCTTTTTATAAACTTATTCTGCTGTGTATTCCCCTTTTAGATAACTAGATGATAATGTATGTGAATCAGTCCACAGCTCCTGTGATTTTCTGGATTAAAAGCTTGGTGTATAGGAAGCTAACTGGGATCTTGCTGATCCCAGTTAGGTTGCCCATTTTTTTGGTGCAGATTTTGGAGTTTGTGATCTGGCTTTTACTGTCTCATTTTGCATGTAGGCATGTTGGCATTATGATTTGCGCCTCATCTGTCTGCTTTCCTTTCTCCTGCGTTGTATTTCATGGTTATGTAGCATTCACCAGTGTTCATTGATGTCATGATCATTAGACATGTTTTTTCATTTGTGAGTGTGTGAACACCAAACAGTTGGTATTGGACTTAGAGCTCTAATTTCATATTTGTTGCCATTATCTTTCCTCCGGTTATTAGATTCCTCTATCCTTCCTGGCTGATTTTGTTTGAAGATTGAATTTGGTTCTCTCTTTGCCCTTCTGGCTATGGAGTCATCTACTTCTAAAAGCATCTCACTAAAGCACCTCAAATCTTGTCTCAACTGTCATTCACATGTCTTTTGAGGACCAGTCTCATATTTCAAAGTGCATCCTAGACCTTTACCAGGCATTCCACAGATAACTTTAAACCAAAACAAAACTATTTTCAAAACTGAACCTTTCATCCTCCCCTTACTCCAGGAAAAAGTGATGAAAAGAACTATTTCTTTACTCCTTAATGTAGTTAATGATATTTGTACTGGAAATTTCAGTTTTCTTTGTTCTTTTTCATCTTTTTTGTCCAGTCTTGCTAGAAAAGACTTGCTGATCTTCCCTTTCCTCTGTTCCCTCTCCCTCTATCCCTCTCTCCTTCCCTCCTTCCCTCCCTCCCTCCCTCCCTCCCTCCTTTCCTACTTTCCTTCTAGTTAATCCGCACCCTAGGATATTTTTCCCATTGATTTTTAGAGAGAGTAGAAGAGGGGAGGGGAAGAGAGAAACATTAATTTGTTGCCTTCCGCAACCCAGATACATGTTCTTGACCAGGTCCTCCTGCTTCCTATTTCTGCCACTGCTCTCAAGACTTTTACCAACTCTTGCTTCAGGTTCTGCCTTGTTTTCTAGATAATCTTCATGACTACCCTACCTCCAGAGTTACTCTTCTAAACGTGCAAATTTGATTGTGCATTAACCCTGATTAAGAGCTAGATGATTCTCTGAATTGCCTATCTGATAACATCCAATTTCCTTAGTGTTATATGTATTTAAGGACATTTATAATCTGTGCTCCCAAATTTCTTTTTTATCTCTGTTCCCCATTTGTGAACCTCTTGTTATGGTGAAACCTGACTTCTCATCACACCAGTGCTGTGCCATGTCTCTGTGTTTTTGCACATTTTGTTTGTTTTGCCATACTGAATCCTGTTCACCTTTTGAGGCCAAGCTCTTTTTTTTTTTTTAATTTATCTTTATTATTCAGATTATTACAGTTGTTCCTCTTTTTTCCCCCATAGCTCCCCTCCTCCCAATTCCCACCCCAACCTCTGTCCTTGCCCCCCCATTGTCCTCATCCATAGGTGTACAATTATTGTCCAGTCTCTTCACGCATCCCCAACACCCTTAACCCCCGAAAATTGTCAGTCCACTCCCTTTCTATGCCTCTGATTCTATTCT
>PVJC01019170.1:0-19130 GCA_004026665.1 Murina feae
GAGGGGCCATGGGCACGTGACTGTGGTGGGTCCTGGTCTAGCAGCTGCTGCCCGTTGACCCAGTGACTGGACGGGTGCCGCTGCTGTGCCCGTGGTTGTACACTTGTCACCTTCGTTGTGGAGGAGCTACAAGGATGTTCACGTCCTTAGGAGCCCTGCCCCTCCCCAGCCGAGGCAGGCACTGTCTTGGCAGCATCGCCCCCTAGTGGTCCTCTTGACCATTTAGAACCACCTGAGGACCGCAGACTGGGACAATTCGGGGTCACCCCTCCATGCGGTTGTTACACCTACAGTGAAGCAGATCCATCACATAAAACGTGGGACTGCTGTGACAGAGGCAGGGACAGGTTGTTCAGAAACATCTAACCGCATAGCAGAATCTGGGAAAAGTACGCAGAGGGGACATTTGAGTTTGTCTTGGAGGAGGCGCAGACGCCCGTGTGTGTATGGAGGCCAGACAGACGCTGGGTCCAGGTTGGATGCCCAGCACCTGCCTTCCTGGCCGCCCCTGTGGGCCGGACAGGCGGTGGCTGAGGCCAGTGCTCTGCCTTATTGCAGGGCACGTTGTGTCCTGGATCCTGAAATAACTGAGAAGCCGGGGTTCTCATCCCCATGTTTATGGGAACGTGAGAAACAGCTCCGAGAGATTGTGTAAGTGTCTCGCTTCCTCAAGAGCAGGATGTGGTGTGGCTGGGCCTGGAGCCCACGTCAGCCTGGCGGCAGCTCCCACTTCCTTCCCACAACCCTTCCCTGGCTCCCTGCCGGACAGCCCCGGGGGACCCTCTCCCTTAAGCCCCCGGTCCTGAAGGATGTGGCGGGTCCTCTGCAGTTTGCTTCTCGAGTTTCCCGTGGTTCCGTGACTAGAGACTGTTTATCCCAACCACACACGGCAGCAGATTCCAGTGTAGCTCACGTCTACTAAGAAGTGACGTGCGCTGGGTTGATCTCTGCAGATCATGCCACAGTTTTAGAATCATGTGTATGAAACAGGCCTTTCCCAGGGTTCTCTAGGACGCAGTCTGGTCACCACAAGCCTCAGACAGTCCAGTAAGTACATTAACCACTTGGCTGTGTGTGTCTCCCTTGTCATCTCTTCTTACCTTGAACGCTTGACCTTCTTGCATTTACTCAAGGTCATTCCTGAGCTGGAGGGGGGGCGGTTTGAGAGCACAGCTCTGAAAGCAGGATGAAGCTCTTGGCTTGTGGGTTGTAAGAACCTGGCCTTGGGGCGGCAGAAGCCCCAGCCCCAGCGTCAGTGGGCAGAGTCCATGCCCTAAGCAATGGACTCAGAAGCGTCGGTGTGGTTGGAGGCTGCTGTTCTGATAGCCACATGGATGCAGATTCTGTGGGACGAGAGGAAGGAGGCAAATCGAAAGAGGGGCACAAGGGCCTAGCTGGTGGGCCCCCTGAGAAGGGCCCACCCCTCCTTCCAGATTCTCAGGACCGAATAGTTTTAAATTCGTTTTAAAATACAAATTGTATGTATTTATGGTATAGAACGACAATTTGCCGTACATCTACATAATAGAATAACCAGCTCCCCCAAGCGCATCAGCATGTCATCTTCTCACGTGGTCACCGCTTTTTGTTTTTGTAACGAGAACACCTGCCACCTACTCTGAGCACGTGTCCAGTACTGAGTACAGTACTGTGAGCTACAGTCGTCATGCCTGGGAATCAGACCTCTAGACTGTTCATCCCTCACAGCGACAGCTCTGCACAGCATCGCTCCCTTCCCCACCCCCCACCCCCACCCCCACCCCCACCGCTCTCCTACTCTCTGCTTCTGAGTTCGACTAAGTGAGATCATACAGTGTATTTTTTATGTCTGGCTTATTTCACATAACATGATATAATGGTTCATCCATGTAGTTACAAATGGCGGGCTTTCCTTTTTATTCATGGCTGAATAATATCTCTGTGTGTGTGTGTGTGTGTGTGTGTGTGTGTGTGTGTGTGTGACATCTTCTGTATCTGTTCACCCATGGATGGACACTGAAGTTGTGTTCGCGTCGTGGCCATATGAATAACGCTGCAGTGACCACGGGCATGCCGGCACCTCTCTGAGGCCCTGTTTTCGCCTCCTCTGGCTGTCTTTCCAGGGGTGGTATTTTGGGATCGTGTGGTAGTTCCGCTTTTGATTTCTTCCCGATGCGCTGTACTCCTTTTTGTAGCAGCTGCACCGGTTCACAACCCCCCAGCAGTGCACATGGGCTCCCTTTTCTCCATGTGCTCGTCAGCTTGTCGTCTCTTATCACTTTGAGAGAAGTGGTTCTGACAGGTGTGAGGTGGCATCTTCTCATGATGCTGATTTTGCATTAGTTTCGGGGTACAGCATAGTGGTTAGAGAGTCACGTACTTTATGGAGTGTCCCCCCCCCCCATACCTTCAGTCCCCACCTGGCACCAGGCCTCGTTATTACAATGTCATTGACCCCGTTCCCCGTGCTCTGCTGTACATCCTTCACTCTCATTTCCTGAGTCTGACCAGAAAATCCAATCATTTCTGGCAATAACTGCATTTCTGTTTGAAGTATCTGCAAATATGCCTGTCGCACTGGGGTCATCAGGCCGCTTGCGAAGTTCTGTTGCTGCCGAGGAGTCAATGGGTCCCAGTGGGTGCTGCGCCTTCTCAGCGCGTGAGGAAGCCTGAGCGCCGAGTGAGTGACATGGGCAGCCCGGCCTCCTAGCAGAAAGGCCGCCGGCCCGTGGAGACAGGCTTCCCAGAGACTCCCGTCTGTGCACCTTCTGGAGCCGCACCGACCGGCCGTTTCCCCACTCGCCTTCTCGGCTGCGTCTGAGCACAGGCCCGCATCTGGCACAGGGACAACCCCAGCGCGGATGGCGGATGTCGCCAATTTCTGCCAGTGACACGGCCGTCCGTCCGGAGCTTTCCTGGAGACAGATGGGGGCACTTAGGTTTGCATTAGGCATGCCGTTCCAGTCCTCTGAGCCCATTACTGCCAGCAGGGTTTATTGTAAATTGAAAAGTGACGAAACATAATCCAATCAATCGTTATCCATTTAGGATTTGCATGGAGATTACGGCAGAAGCGCTGCGGCTGGTGCGTGGATGGGTCTGTGCGCCGCCGTGGGGCTGTTACCTGTTCAGATGCATCCCGAGGGCCTGACCTGGAATTTTCACTTCCCACCGCCGCGGAGGGGCAGCAGCCTGTGGCCTGCCCAGCACAGCCCAGGGCGCGGCCCATGCACCTTCTGGCTCTGGCAGGGCACTTGCTTCCACAGGAAGCCCCGTGCTCTCCCTGAAGGGCAAACGTGACTCCCGTTGTGTCGGAGAAGGAATTGGAAGAAGAGGAAGAGGGTGAATGCTGGCCGTCTCCCTCCTGGCACTTGCCTCCCGCACACACAACTGGACGCACAGGATGGATGCCCATTGAACACCACGGGCCACAGGAGTTTACGAGACACTTGATCAAAAAAGGAACTTCCATTCCATTCGTTGTCCAGATTTCTCTTTCTTTCCCCCCAAGTCCAGCCAAGGAAAACAGCGAAAGCCTGAGGAGTCACGGCCAGGAGCCCATGGAGGACGCTGTCACTGACACTGCAGGTCAGAAAAGACGAGGAGACGGCACTGGGAACCCCATTAGGACACAAATCTGAAAATGTGGGTGAGATGGGGGCGCTCCTAGGGAACCGTCATGGACTGAAACGGATAGAAAAGGAAACAGAAAATAGGATGGGTTGTTTAATGCTTAACCAAGTTGAAACACAAATTTAAAAACGTTTCCTAGAGAAAATCTCCTGTGGAGATGGCTCAGTAATTGAGTTCCAGGAAACCAGGACACAGATGCCTCCGGTCTCCTGCTGACACCTGCAGAGGCTGGAGACACTGCCCCATTCATCTCGTGAGGCCACTATGACCTCACACGGAATCTGAAGGACATGATGGAAACATAAAAGCTGGGCAAACCGCTCGTGAATATAGATGAACGCACCATAACCAAAATATGAGTAAATCTAAGGTGGCAATAAATAAAAGAGAGAGTATATATGAATGACCAAGTTGGATTTCTTCCGGGAGCAGGCGGTTTACTAGAGAATTAATGAAATGTTATCTATTTGCAGAGTAACAATGGGGAACTATACTATAGTAACTTTAATAGAGGAATAGAGATATTTGACGAAACTCAGTATCTTTATTAAGTCTTAAAAAAAAAACAACTCGGCAAAGCAGGAATGGAATGGAATGAATCTTGATTTGATATAAAGTATTTGACAAGCACCTACAGCATCTGTGTTTCAGCATCTGTGTTTAATCACGTTTAATGCTGACGCCGAGTAGGATTTTCCTGGGAGTTTGAGAGCAAGGTAGCTTGGCTCACTCTCACTGCCTCTATGCAACATTTTCCCCTCTGGAGGTTCCATCTGGTACAAAAAATTAAAAAAACACAAAACAAGCCCATAAAAACAAACAAGCAAAGACAAGCAACACAACAACAAAACCAAATGAACTTTATATGCATTGAAAGGAAAGTAATCATATTATTCTTGGATCATATGATAGCATTGTAGTTAGAAGATTGAAGATAATATACAGATAAACAATTATAATTTGATAACTTAGCCAAGTAGTTTTAGAAAATCATATGCAAAATTACTTGTATATACTAGAAACTGAAGTTTATATAAGACACTGTGTAGGATTAAAATATGGAGTACGTAGAAATAAATCCATAGAGAAAACTATAAAACTTTATTAAAATAAACTAAAAAGGCTGAAATAAATGGAGAGACTTTGGCCGTGGATTGGAAGATTTAAATTTGCCATCGTGTCAGTTTTGCCTAAATGGATCTATAGATTTAATTCAAATCCAATAAAAATTCCAGTAGGGTTTTTTTGTTTTGTTTTGTCTGGAATGTGAAAAGTTGATTTAAAAATTTTAATGAAACTACAAAGATAAAAGAGTAACCAAGTTAATAGAAATCAACATGAGTTTATACCTTGTGGTATTAGCATGAGGATAGGAGGGAATGAGTAGAATAGTGTGTCTAGACACAGAACCAGGCACCTCTAGACAGACACTTCGTTTATGATACGTGACACTCCAGGGCAGTGGGGGAAAGGCTGTTTTGTCAATAAATCGTGCTGAGACAGTCGGGCATCTTTATAGTAGAAAATGAAATTGGATTCCCTGTCACACCCGACACAAAAATCAATTCCAGGTGGGTTAGAGACTTACGTATAAAACAACAGCAACAGTAAAACCTGAGCCAGATAATAAGATCGTCAGGACTTCTGGTAGAAAATGACTCTTCAACATGACCCCAAAGGCACGATTTTAAAAGGAGATTTATAATTGCGTTAACTGAGATTTATCGATCTCATTAAAATTAAGAAATTCTGTTCATTGACATGCACCGTTAAGTTAGTGAAAGGCAGCCACAGGGCAGGAGAATGTATTTGCAACAATTTTAACCAAAATATTCTGAATATGTAGAGAATTGTTCCGAAGAAGAAGGAATGGGGGGGGGGTGGGGAGAGGGAGGAGGGGGGAGGACAGGAGAAAGACCGCCAATTCGGTAGGAAAATGGGCAAGAGACTCCCACAATGGGGACATCTAGATGCCCCACGCTTGGCCCACACGGTGTCCAGCCTCCCTGGGAACCGGGCAAAGCCTATGAAACCTCAGCGAGACCCCATTGCACACCTGCTAGACTGGGGAACACTTCACAGTCAGGCAATCCCAGTGCGAGGACAGGTTGCAGTGAAAGCTTCAAAAACCGGTGGCAGTGACCACTGACCCCAGCGCTGTGGGCAAATAATGTGCGGATGTGCACAACCTTCCATGCCTGTCTCAGAGACATGTGTTAGCATAGACCTGCATACCTATGAGCACTACGCTGCACTGGACACGCGTGTGCAATGCTGCCCGTATAAGCCCCCTGCGGGATCCCGCCCCCACATCCTTTGGCAGTGAGACAGACTGTGTATTCGTGTCCCGGAGAAACATTCCGCAGTGGAAATGTAAAAACTACAGCCGTGTGCAACATGTAAATTCTAAAAACATACCGTCCACGAAGAAACAAGACAAAAACAGGACAGCAAACCACATTGATGAGGAATTCCTGCTCCTGTGGCAAAACTCTAGAGCAGCGGTTCTCAACCTGGGGGCCGCGACCCCTTTGGGGGTCGAACGACCCTTTCACAGGGGTCGCCTAAGACCATCCCGCACATCAGATGTTTACATGACGATTCGTAACAGTAGCAACATTGCAGTGATGAAGTAGCAACGGAAATAATTTTATGGTTGGGTCACAACATGAGGAGCTGTATTTAAAGGGCCAGAAGGTTGAGAACTACTGCACTAGAGCAAAGCGAGGACGGCTGATCACAACCGGTTACCCCAGGGAGCGAGGAGCGACATGCGATATAATAAGGAAAATACTGTGACAAGAAACGTCTGATTTCAATTATTATCCATAAGCAAAGGTGAGGTCTTATGACAGCCTGAGTGCTGTTTCAACAGCTGCTGATATTTGGTAGCTGGTGATTTGTTCAATATTTGCCCAGAGGTGAGCGAGGAGTTTGTAGATGATGGCACACACCCAATCAGTTTTGCCGCTGGATGACACCATCATTTGATAATGTCACCGGTTCCGTTAGGATGCTGGAGGCAGAGCGAAAAGTTAAGCGAATCTTCAGAACATTCCATCCGTTAAAAAAGGGGACACGAAGAAAAGATATGAGTGTATTGAAAGAGGGGAAGTACACGAGAGAATGCAGAACAGGGCTCCGATGACAAGTTCTGATCTCCCCCCCCCGACTGAGGAGCCATTAACACAAGAATTCACGGTGGGTCCTGGGCGGGTGGCTCAGTTGGAGCCTCGTCCCCATGCGCCAACAGGTTGTGGGATCAATTCCTGGTCAGGGCACATACCTAGGTTGAGGGTTCCATCCCCAGTTGGGCAGCCTTTGAGAGGCAACTGATCAATATTTCAATCCCATGTTTCCCTCTCTCTGTCTCTCCTCTCTCTTCCTCGCTCTCTAAAATCAGTAAAAACATATACTTGGGTGAGGATTTAAAAAGATCATGGTGGTAGGTCAGATTGAGAGACCTGAAAACATCTCTTCCAAGCATGTGTCCTAATAAGGTATGTCCCATTATACAACAGGGAAAATGGCGGCATTATTTGTGAGGCCCGGAGACCACGAATCTCCGTGGAAGCCCCATGTTGTCCAGCTCATCTGGTTAAACCTGGAGGAACCAAATGCGTGACGTCTTAGTTTGAACGAACCCTCGACATTGCTCTCAGACAAGATTACAAGCTAGAAGCCTGTGCCAAGTCAGGTTGTAATTAAGCTGTTTTAATTGAATACTTCATCTTTTTAAATACTTAGCCCTGCCTCCTGTTTATTAGCAAACATGATAATAAAGTACTCCTTTGGATAGGAAAGTTTGAGCAAAAGGGAAATTGTTTGGGGAAATGAGTCAGCAATGAATAGAATCTGAAATAAAGTGCCGTCTCCTCGCAGCCAGGCAATTACGTTCCCTCGCAGAACAAATGCTGGGTGTGAATTCTGTGTGTGTGGAAGGCATCTCCAGTGATTCCGAGGGGCAGTTTGCTGTGAAACGCTGCCCTGGGAAGGTTAGTTAATAAACACAGAGCCGGCTGCTTAAAAAAACGAAATGATTTTGTTTCCTCTTCTGGTCGTGAGATGAGGAATGAATGGGTCGGTACTTGGGTCGCTGTGGTTTCCGGCCGTGGGGAGACTGTCCTCAGTGTGGTTTTGCTGTATTCTGCTCCGGTAGCCCTTGTGGCCTGGAGTTTACGCAGCTGAAAAAGCAGTAGGTGCTAAGGGAGTGGTCTCTCTTCCCACACGAGGGTTCAGACGACCTCCTCACACAACCCAAAATCGGGATCCGTGTTTTGAAAAGCAAGGATGGCTGTGGCTCACAACATTTATCATCTCACGGTGGGTCAGGAGTGTGTGTGTGTGTGTGTGTGTGTGGGGGGGGTGCTCAGGAGGGTGCCGTGGACTCAGGATCTCTCAGAGGCTGACGTGCAGGTGTCCGGGTTGTAGTTGTCTCAATGCTTCCCCAGGGCAGGTCTGCCAGGCTCACTCCAGTGGTTGTGGCCAGACTCAGTTCCTAGTGGCTGTTGGACTGAAGGCCCGAGATTCTTGCCACGTGAGACTGTCCACAGGGCGACTCACAGCGTGGCCACTGGCCTTCTTCAGAGGGAGTGAGCGAGGGGGTGGGGTGGGAGGACAGCCAGAGAGAAGCCCCCATCCTTGTAACCTAACCCTGGAAGGGACATGCCCTCCTCCTGCTGTGACCTTAGAAACCAGTTGTTAGAAACCAGTATCAGTCCGGCCCTCCCCTGGGGGCGGGGCCATGCCAGGCCGTGAACACTGGGAGGAGGTGCCCGGGCCATCAGAGAGGCTGCCCCCTGCAGGTGAAAACCCGGCAGGGTGACCTTCTTAAAGGACCCTCTCCAGTCAGTTCCCACAGCTACCATCCTCCATATCCCCTTTTCATTGGGATCCCAGGCATAACCCTCCCAAATTCTTCACTCTTCAGAGAAGTTGATTTTTGAAACTGTTACTGAGTATTTGTTCCCCAAAGCTGTTCGCAGGGCCCTGGGGTGAGATGGGGCCTGATCTCACAGAGACGGTGCTAGCTGGAGCCCGTGTCCACCTGACATCGCAATGTCCAGGCCTCAGAAAGGCCCGGCAGCGCCCACAGCAGCTCACACGGTCACCATCAGTTTTCAATATGGGGGATGTGGAATGCGGCTGAGAACAGCCCAGGGAGTTGGGACGATCCCACCTCTGGCTTTTTAATTTTTTAAAAAAAATTTCTATTGATTTCAGAGAGGAAAGGAGAGGGAGAGAAACATCAATGATGACAGAATCATGGATCAATTGACTCCTGTACACCCCACACGGGGGATGGAGCCCGCAACTTCGGCATGTGCTCTTGTGTGAGAATCGAACCCAGGACCCTTCATCCCGCAGTTCAACGCTCTATCCACTTAGCTAAACCGGCCAGGGCACCTCTGGCTCTGCTTGACTTCAGACTTCAGGCGGAGCTCATCGTCCTTCAGATCACATCACCCTCCTTCTTGAAACGCGGTTGGCTTGCGGGGAGTTGGGGGGGAGGCAGCACATGACGAGGAAAACTGTCTTGAGCTTGTGCTGTGCAGGCTGCTCTGTCTTTCTGAGAACATTCCCCTCATTAGGGCTGGGGAACTGATGACTGAGGTTTGCTGCTTTCTTTTGAGAAAGGGGCCGTGTAGAGACCACATTTTGTAAATAAAAGCAGGTCACTGCATCCGTGTCGAGAATTAATGCTCAGCTTCAGAACTGCAGTTTGGTGATGGGTTTTCAATTTGTCTCCCGGGTTATGAATAGAGCAAGGTCAGCAGTTTAATTAGTTCCGTGTTTATCAAACATGGAGCTCGGCCAAGCAGATGCCAGGCCAGGGAGTCTGAGGATGAGTTATCCCCGGTCCAGCCCTTGCAGAGTTCTCCGTCTATTGGGAGGAACAGGCAGGAAAACCAATAATAACAACACGATGAGATGAAATGGAGCTGCACAGAGAGCACAGGGAGGGCGCTGGCGGGCGTGCCTGCCTGCCTCCGCCTGGGGACCGGGATGCCTGGGAACCGGGATGCCTGGGGACCGGGATGCCTGGGAACCGGGATGCCTGGGGACCGGGATGCCTGGGAACCGGGATGCCTGGGAACCGGGATGCCTGGGAACCGGGATGCCTGGGGTCGGGGATGCCTGGGGACCGGGATGCCTGGGGACGGGGATGCCTGGGGACCGGGATGCCTGGGAATCGGGATGCCTGGGGACTGGTGATGCCTGGGGACTGGTGATGCCTGGGGACTGGTGATGCCTGGGAACCAGGATGCCTGGGGACTGCGGAGGCCTGGGGACCGGGATGCCTGGGGACTGGGGAGGCCTGGGGACCGGGATGCCTGTAGCATCAGAGAACTTCTACCCCAGCAGGTGCAGCAGGCAGCTTGTCGGCTCTGCAATGTCGTTGTGTTTCCAGCTGCTCTCTCCTCAGAGGGAGTTATGTCTTCACTGGATTTTCAAGTTTGTAAATACTTTCTAAAGTAACATCTCTAGAAGGTGGAAAGTAGTTTAATTGTCCCGTGGTAGTCCTGTCTTTGAAACCAACTTCCAAATGACACAAGTCAAATCCACTTCCTTCCCACACCACGAGCGGGAAGCCCTCCCTCCAGCAGGTGCCTCACTTACGTGCCCGAAGGGGTCCCGACAGGAGCAGAGGCCTTGACAGGCCCGGGCGCTCAGCAGCCATGCAGTGGCGCCATGTCCTCACAGTTCAGTGCGTTCACTTCCGCCTGTGACCTCTGTGTGGACTTCCAAGGAGAGCACCAGCCGCCCTGGGATGGGAGCTGGGCTCTGGTTGGAAGGGTGGCGTCCAGACGCTGGAGAGAGGGGTGCCTCCCTGGTCCCAGGGTGCCCCTGTCTCCAGACTCCCCATTGCTCTTGTCACTTGTGTTGGCTTCCCCCAGCCCCCAGAGGGTAAGTTTCTAGAAACTTCTGTTGGTACAGTCTCAGCAGCTGCTCTGCTGGCCATTGAGCCGTAGGTGTACCATCTCCGCAAGGTCTGGCTCAGCCCTGAGGGCAGGGCCTCTCCTCTCATCGGCCCTTTCTGCGTTCCTTAGTGTTTTCCCGGCGTCTCCCTGGCCAGGCCCCGGCTGGCTTCCATAAACAGTTCCATTAAGCATCCCCGCCTCAAACTCCTACCTCGTTTCTGTCTCGCGACTGGGTCTGGGCTGATACAAATGGCACCTAATTTTGTTGGACATCCGTAATTAAAGAACATCTTCCCCATCCGTCTTCATTTGAAGATAGAAGAGGCCACGTGCTGTAGTCTAATAAGGTCGTGTTATTAGCCCTATTTTTCTCGCCGCTGAGAGCGGCAGGAGGGACACCACACACCCCTTCTGAAGGCTGCCAGCAATGGTGAGCTTCCTTCGGAGGAGTCTTAGAAGAAGGCGGCAACAAAGTAATATCGCTTCCGACGTCTTTCCTGTGGGTGATCACAGGCTGATGGGAGTTTCACTGATTAATTTTTCTAGTCATTCATCCATGTGTTTGTTCAATCAAGTGACACTTTTTTATGTTACTGCTGAAGTCCATCTGGGGTCATGACCCTCAGGATTTCACCATTAAAACATATGTTTACACCCGCCCACTTTGGGAATTTTATCTGTGAAGCATCAGGTATTATCTTTTCATATGTTTGATGACATCCCTGTAGACCATAAGGTCTGGGAAAGCCAAGAGACTTTTGAGGTTCACTCATTTTGTTCGCAGACTTGTGCTTAAATTAAGGTGAACAGATTTTAACATTGGTAAAGCGGGACACCATTGACCCGGGGGGGGGTGTCTTTTATTTTTATTATTATTATTATTACTTAAAATATTACAAAGAGTAATACATATGTCTCTTTCCAAAAATCGGGGCTTTTTTAAAACGCCGCGGGATGCGGGACAAATTGTTAAAAATCAGGACTGTCCCGCCAAAAGCGGGACGTCTGGTCACCTTAGCTTAAATACACACTTTTGCTTGAAAAGTGTTGCACAGCTGAGGTTTGGCTAGATTGACAAATACTACATAGGAATATGCATTGGAAATATCAGTAAGTTGTGTGTGTGTGTGTGTGTGTGTGTATGTGGTGTGAGCTGGGCAAGAAGAAAATGTCTTGTTTCTGTAATGACTAAAAACAGCCCGGCTTACAAGTTAGTGAATTTAGCAACACTACGTGCTTCTTAATAAACACGATGATACCAGTGCTCTCATCAGGGTGAAAGCATTTATGGATTACACCTTCATCGGCGACTGGTATTTATTCTTTACCAGGACACCTTTCTGTGCCAGACCTGAGGGAACTGAGAAGTAGTTATTTTTCCTCCTGCCTTTTAAAGAGCTGTGCGCGGAGTTCATGACCCTAGAGGGTCTAAGGAATGCCTTGGTGGGATTCCAAGGGTAGCAATGAAGGTAGAGGTCAAAGCTCCCCCTTGCTTTGTTACAGCTGCTGCAGGGGATGTGGGTGATGTTACCCAGCACGCTTGCTAGGTGGCGCTAGAGTTCACAAGTCTTCTCTCCACACCACACCTCTGAGTGTATTTGGAGAGCAGCCCCTTTATTTCTTAGTCATTATTGTCGGATTTAAAAACACACTACCTTAAAAAAAAAATCTTACTTCTTAAGTACCTACTTTGTCCAGCGTCACTTCCCTCTCTCTTCTCCATGACAACATTCGACAGCACAACGTAAAAAATGTTTTCTTTGAATATTCGTATCCAGAGAGTTAGAAGCCTGAACAAGTCCAGGAGGATTTCCCAGAAGAAAAGGTTCCTGGTGAAAACGGAGCTTTCGCTCAGCCTCTGGACCTGGCAGTGGAGCGGGGGATTGGGGAGTGCATGCTTCTTTGAAGCTTGAAACCATCTTTTGCCTCAGTTACTTCAGTGTTTCCGTGGAAGGACCCCTGTGACCTGCAGGTGCATATAAACTCGACCTCTGTTGGCGAGGAGAGGGGTTCGAAAATGACTTGGGGGAAAGGTTTTGAAAGAAGTTTTGCGATGCCCTGGGGATGGTCTCCCCTTCAGGTATTTGTGGGCAAGGGGGTATGATTTGCGTTACTTGTAATTATTTTCTTCGACTCCAGGCTCTTTAAAAATGTGATTAGACCGGAGGGCAGCCGGGGATACAAAGGTAACAATTATATTTATAGACAGGTTAGGAGATAATAGATAAAGACAACATGAGAGAATCTACAAATCCGAAAACATATGTTTATGTTTTATGTTTAGAAAAATGTATTGAACAAATAGATACCAAACCATGATCAGTGGTTACCTCTGTAAAGTCAGACAGGTCGAGGGAGAAAGAAAATGATGACAGGAGGCTTTTTTATATACATATATAGGCATCGTTGTGATGTTTTGTTAACTGGAACAATGGAAGAAAATAATAGGTGTAAGATAATACCTTTTCCAAAATGTGGCATTCTTGTATTTATGACGGTTAAGTAAAACCATCTTTAGTAGGTAACTTGTTTTTGCTACATAACAGATTGTTAATTTTTTTAAAAAAATGTTTTATTGATGTGAGAGGAAGGAAGAGAGAGATAGAAGCATCAATGATGAGAGGGAATCATTGATTGGATCGAGCCCTCAACATGGACATGTGCCCTGACCTGGATTCGAACTGTGACCTCCTGGTTCCTAGGTCGACACTCAACCACTGAGCCACACCGACCGGGCAGACTAGAGTCTGTCATCTTGAAAACATATCAAATCAAATGCTGGAGGTAAAAGCACTAAACAAGTAAAGACAAACAGAAGCAACTGCTCCAGACTGCCTGTCATCATCACCTGTCATCGCTCACTATCCTTGACGTGCACGGGCCTCATTTCCCTTTGCACTCAGACTCTGAGCCTGCACTTAACGTGGGGAGTTACAGTGAGGGGTGCCTCAGCTCCCAGAGTGCCTCGCCTCCATCAGCGTGAGGGGGAGCCACACATTGCTTCAGCGGTGTGTGTGTGTGTGTGTGTGTGTGTGTGTGTATGTGGGGCACGCGTGTGTGTGCACACCCATGCACACCCACTTTTACTAAACATGCTCCTAGCCACATTCCACTGGGCAAGATCGCAAGTGCCTAATAGCTGCAAGCTGTAAAGAAAATAATAAAAAGGGAAATTAACCGGTTTTTAAGAAAAGATAAATAAGCCCTCCTACGCCACCCTCAGCATTCACTGCACGTTCCCGGAGTGTGTGCACACCCGCTTTCCTCGCGTCCCCGCGTGCCTACTTACTCCTCCCGCACAGAGATCAGTATGTGATGCCAACAGTGGGAATCTGTGTTTACATTTGTGTTTGCAACCGAATATGCTAATAGTGTTTAATCAGCAGCGATGCTGCTTTATATCAATGTTTTGTGCCGTTTACAGCCTCAGGGATAATGTTGTGATAATCAGATTTTTCCCCACAACCAAACTTGGAGGTGATCCCAGTTTTTTTGAACAGCCACTTGATTCCAGAAAACGCTGGAATCCTTTAATCTTCCTCCAGATTATGTCTGTTTTCAGGAAGCGTGAAGCACCCTCTTTGTTTCATTAAGGGATTCGGGGCTGAGGAGGGAGCTTGGAATAGCTTTACCTTTACGTGTGTTCCAGGGTTTTACTTTTTCAGATTCACCTACTGGCCAGGACCACCTGTAGGGAGGGGAAGCCCCCAGGGCTGGGATGCTGTGGGAGAAGTGGCTGCCAGCTGCTTTCAGCGCGATTTGGGAAATCTAGAAGCATGCCGTCCAAGAAAGTAAAAATACAGCAGCAATAGAATGCAATGGAGATGGGAAGTGACAGGCTTGTAGTCATGAATTTACAAACAGATTTGCTAACCCTCTGATCATCTAGCTAAAGGAGGTATACAGCCTGTGCTGGACTTGTTTCACCTTCCACCTTCGGCAAAGGAAGTCTCCATAGGTGAAGAATTACAGTTGAAAGTTGGGAATTTTTTCTTTCTTTAGTATCTGAGAACCCTGCTGTATTTTGTTTGTTTGTTTGTTTACAGACACATGACATACTTGTTAGGAAATACTGATATCTGGACAGTAATCCACACTTTGCATTTTAACCTTAATTAAACTGTATCCAGTTTAATGCTGCTGCCACTACGGTTCACCCTGTGCTTCCTGGACTGGGATGTCTCTTTCAGGAAAGTTTTCAGCCATTATTTCTTCAAATAAAGTTTGTATTTTTTTCTCTCTTTCTTCTTCCTTAGGGATCCCTATAATGTGAATGTTGCAGTGCTTGATATTATGCCAGAGGCCTCTTAAATTATTCTCATTTTTTTAAAAACTCTTTTTTCCTTCTGATGTTCTGATTGGTTTATTTCATTTGTCTGTCTTCCAGGTCGATGATCCGTTCATCTGTGTTAGTTGATCTGTTGTTGATTCCTTCTAATGTGTTTTTCATTTCATTTCTTGTATTCTTCATGTTGGCTTAGTTCTTTCTTATACTTTCTCTTCATTGAAGTTCACCCTAAGTTCCTCTCTCTATTCCACTATAAAGGTTGGTGAGCATCCTGATGACCATTTCTTTTCATTCTTTATCAGGCAAATGACTTATCTCCATTTCTGTAGGGATTGTTTTTGTCTTTCTGGAGATTTTTCTTTTTTCTTCTTTTGAGAGATATTCTTCTGTCTTTTCACTTTGCTTGACTTCCTGTGTTTGTTTATATGGATGACACAAAGTGGCTGTCTCTCACCATTTGAGAAAGTGGCATGATATAGAAGTGGACTCTGTGTAGACTGGGGGAGCCGTGTGGCTTTGACAGGCTGGTAGGAGGCAAGCGGGTGCTTAAGGCATCCAGGCCATGGGCTGCTGAGCTGGAGTGGCTGTAGGAGGGAGGGCTATGGGCCTGTAATACTGCCCTGTGGACCCTACTTGCTCCCCTTCTTCACGGCTGAATTGGCCTTGGGCAATGTGTCCAGGAACATGCTGCAGTGACCTCACCAGTAAGCCAGAGCACCGGGAGTGATCCCCCGCCCACCCTGTGGGGTGAAGGAGATAGAAACAGTGATTCACTGGCTCCCCAGCTCGGAGAGTTCCTGCAGCTCCCTCAGCTCCCCAGCCATCTCCACTCCGTCTCTTTCTCGGTTTGTTGTTCAGAAGCTGTTCATTTGGCCCTCAGTTGTCTCCCAGGAGTGACAGCTCTGTATGCACGTGTGTATTTCGGTTTGCTCATGGAAGGGAGCACTTCGGGGTCCTCTTACACAACTATCTCGGACCTCTCAGTACAGAAGTTTTGGTTCTTAAACACTTTGAAGAAGTGCAGGCTTGAGATGCACAGAGAGCTCTCATTAGTGCTGATGGGAGTTGCACTGCTCACCAGGAGAGAAGAGAGCCGAAGATTTTCAGTTATGCCTGCTGCATCTTCCTGATGGAATAAATTACGAGGGCTGCTTAGAGGGAAAAGGCCTAACGTCCTGTTTAATAGCAAAGCACTACTTCTGAGAAACGGAGTGGAGGCAGGAGTAATGGCTTTTCAGCTATCACCATGCTAAGTAGCTGATATTGACTCTCGAAAATTCTTACTGGATTAGTCCTGCACTTGAATTCCATTATTTTCCAAAGGACCTGAAAGAGTTCTCTATCCTGAATCATCCACTAAAATGGATTCAATTTAGTTCGGCTTTCAAGGCCATTTAAAAAAAAATTATATTTCGCTGCTATTGTTGACATTATTACAGATGTCTCTCATTCCCTCCCCTCTTTATTCCTCTCCACCCAGACCCCGCCCACCCAATGGGTAGAAAGGGGTGAGGGCATAGGAGAGGAAGCAAGATGTCAGCAAGAGAAGGAGGGTGGCAACCCAAAGACCTAACCGGGGAATGTCCTGTGGGTCAGACCACCTGCCTGTCGGTCAGGCCCCAGTACTCACTGGACCCGCATACGCAGTGTCCATCACACGTAACGGAGGCTGCAGTGGGCAGTGCAGACGGACAAGCTAGGCATGTGCAGTGGGAGGTGTTTCCTAGCGGGGATGGTGCTGCTTGCTACTCAGGGTGCTTTTTTCACCCCCGGAATCAGTATCCCTGAAGCGAGACGAGTAACCGGAGTCTGGTCAGTGAGCGGGCACTCTGTGCCCGGGAAGGCGGGTAATGTAAGGCCTAGTTCATCCGCGCCCGGTGATGCCCAGGAGTCCCAGCTGCTCTACAGCAGGTTCACCTGTTGGGGTGGGTGGGGGGGCGGTGCCTACGCCCCAGGGCAGCTGGAAACCACTGCCGATGGCTGGGCTGTTGGTGACTCTTTTTTTTTTTTTAAATCTGACCATCCTTTCTCAGTTCGTTTGGCCCCTTGTTAGACCTGGTATATAATTCAATCGAAATGGTGTTTGCTTACCAAATTACAGTCACTTTGATGTCTGCTTTGAGCTTTTTTGCAAAAGCGATTCTCTTGATCTGTGAGTCAAAATCCACAGATGGCTGGTACAGCCGCCATGCACGTGTTTCCCTGCGCAGAGGACACATTCATCTTCAGGTCTAGTTCCCAGAGCTGCCGTGTGGTGCTGGGGGAGCTTTATTTACGTGCTTCTGCTGTGCTGGTGACTGCACTGGGGTTGGCTGAACCCCCCAAAGCAGCCCCTTTCTCTGGGTGAGGACGCTGAGGGTCAGAAAGGCGATGGAACTCGCCCCAAGCCTCCGGGGTACAGAGGAGGGGCGCCCAGCCAGGCACCCTGTCACCGTGCCCCCAGCGTCCCCTGCCTGGTTTCGCACGTTCTGTTCGGAGTCACTGTGACAGAACGGCATGACATGCAGAGGAAGTCACTGCTTCGCCGAGTTTTCTCCGGGAATGTGTGTCGTCTCTTCCCTGGTCCCTGTGCTCCCTGGACCCGTGCCCGTGGCCTGGGTTGGTACCCACAGCTGCAGGCAGTGAAAATGCAGAGCCAGGCTTTCGGAGGAACATCAGTGACTGTTGGGAAATGGAAGGGGCTGATCTGCAGAGGCTGCAAACCACGTGATCCCAACCCCAGGACGCTCTGGAAGAAGCCAAGTTATGGAGACACAGATGCTCGGTGGTCGCCGGGGGTGGGGGGAGAGGGTGTGAACAGGCAGGGCCCAGAGGGCTGGAGGCCCCGCGCGGCTGGGCACCCCAGCACAGTGGTGGGCACGTGTCACTCCCATTGGTCCGAACCTCAGACGCACAGCGCCAGGAGCGACCCCGACCAGGCCCTGAGCTTTGGGTGACGGTGCCACAGAGCAGGCTTAGCGGCTGTGACAGGTGTGCTGCTGGGGCGGGAGCGTAGATGGCGGGGGAGGTCCTGCCTCTGTAGGGACAGGAGGTCCACGGGCACAGTCTGTGCCTTCTGGTCGATTCTGCTGTGAACCTGAAACTGCTGGACAAATAAGATCTATTTTTAAGAACTGCCGTGGGAAGCCGCTCAGCAAGTGGGTTCCTCCGGAGGCCATGCAGCTCCCTGTGATGCGGGGAGCCCTGTGGTTATGCAGTCAATCTCTGTCCGGCGTGCCCCGCTTCTTTCTCCCCCCACCCCCACTCCCCCAGCGCTTCCTCACGAGCCTTGAGCAGGACGGGAGCCCCTCTGAGTGTTTGCAGTGGATCTGCTCTCGAGGGGGAGAGGGAGGTGGGGGCCGTCCGGGCCGAATGAGGGAGCCACGTGGTCTGCGTGGGGCAGGGGACGGGGAGAGGGTGCGCGCTGCGTCCTCCTCACCTGGCATTTTCCCGTGTCACGGCACCTGCTATTTTCCCCATAAGCATTCATCATCAAGATTTATAGCTGCTGGGAAGGTGCTTTTTTAAAACCTGAAACAACTCGGTGCTGGGATTTAAAGGCGCTGTACAACATTTTACATGTCAGAGATCCCAGCTCCGAAAATCCATCACACAGACAGCTCCCGCCGTCCCCGGAAGGGACATGCGCACTCGTGAGGCGGCCTCGTGGCCCCACTTGCCTTTTGAGACTATACGTGGACAGTTTCCCGCACGCACACTGCCAGCACGACATTAGCAGCACGGATGGCGAAGGGCAAAATACTGCACAGTGGGGAGGGAAGGCTCCCCGGGAGGTAGAAATAGGGACCTGGGCTGAGCCGCCTCTCTGGTGTCCTGTGGGGGGGCGTAGTGTCCTGTGGGGGCGCCCAGACAGCTGGGAGCCATGCTGACCAGGATGGAGGGGGGAGGAGCAGGCAGGTTTGACTTCACGCTGCTTCCTTTGCAGATGGTCCTCCAGCCGGCTCCCTGTCCACCCCCGGCCTCTCTCCCCTCTGGCCTGGAGCAGTCTCTGTTTTGGATGTTGTCTGTCAGCCACAGCCACTGGGCATGCTCAGACAGAATTTACTCCACGAATAGCAACTTCTCCCTAAAAAATAATAGAGAGAAGGGCCGAGAACTCTGGAGGTTTCCCTTAATTGCGATAAGATATTTCAGCCCGGCCAGTGCTGCTCAGTGGTTGAGCATTGACCCATGAATGGGTCAGGGTTCAATCCCCGGTCAGGCCACATGCCGGGGTTGTGGCTCGATCCCCAGTGGGGGGCGTACGGGAGGCAGCTGATCGATAATTCCCTCTCATCATTGATGCTTCCCTCCCTCCCTTCCTCTGA